>VZRL01006557.1:1984319-2023500 GCA_013397895.1 Origma solitaria
TTTTAAACCTTGGAGTCTGTTATTTCCTGTGCCTACGAGGGATCAGAAAAGTAGTTCTTAAGTAGTTCAAGAGGGACATTAAAATTTATCCTTCAATGCATGTTTTCAAAATCAGGTTAGACACAACAGTCAGGAACTGCTTAAGGATCTTTAAAGAAAAGGTATATTTCTCTGATTCTCCTTCACCTTATTGACTAGACTGTTAAGCTCTTTATTGTAAGGCTTTATATCCTGTCATAAAGGACATTTCTAAAGTCTCTAAACATAGTGATAGCCTTAGAGTCATACAGACTTTGAATATTTGATCAGTGGGGTGTATATATACAAAAAAACTATTTGGAATGATAGATCTCATATATATGAACAAAGAAGTAACTTTTTGTATTTATTCTGGTGTGACTCACATAAACTGAGAAATCAAGAAAAGACTGGCAGAGATTTTGTGTTTACTTTTATTTTATAGGAGAAATAAAATCAGAAAATGATAATACGAGAATGGATAAAGCAGAATTAATTAGAAATAGATTTAAATTCCCTTTTTTTCATTATCAGTAGAAGTAAAATTTTAATCATTGGCTGGATTTCATTTAGTCTTGGTTAGATAAATATTAAATAAAAAGTGCATTACTAATGTAAGAGATTGTGAAGTAAAAGCACCTATCTTACCTAGAATAGAACATATACCCAAAAAATCACTTTGGAAAAGAATGTTAAAACAGAGTCTACTGAGGTTTTTAGCAACTAGTGTGATGGAGATAAATAGCACCATCAACATGAATTCTTTTATGAAAAGATTTTATTTTCAGAATGTGAATCGGAAAACTAAAATAACAAAAATAGAATGTCATGGATGTCACAGTAAAAAAAAAGTTTTCATCAAATAGTTATTGAAACATTAAGAAGCGGTGCTATTTTTGACATGTTTTGGGTTTTATTTTTCTAATAATGACATTAGAGAAGGGTCATAAAAACCCAATATTTGGCTATGTGAAGTTTGATTCAATTTAAATTAAATGGGAACAAACAAACAAACAAACAAACAAACAAACAAACCAGGTCTGGAATGAATACTTTGGATTCAAGTAAAGGGCAAGTTTGATACAGCAAGGAAAGGAAAACCTAAACTCAAAAACTTAAATGTGACATATTAATGAATATAACTTCAAATTGTGGGTCATTTGTATCCAGAAGGCATTGTCTTAAATTTTTGGAGTGTTCTGATCTGAAGATTGAGGATACAAGGTAAAGAATCACCATTATTATATGTTAATACATGATCTTAAAGTCCATGATAACAGAATGAAATAGGACAGATATAGGATTATGCATTTGGGGCAGTATTTGAAATATTATTTTCTTAGCGTTCCAAAACCGGGACTGAGATAGGAATGTAATTTTCTTTTAAAATGAAAGAGAACTTTTATTTTAAACTGAAGAATGGTGCAATCAAATATAAGCTGCATATTAAGAAATATAGATAATAAATTAGAAATAAATGTTTGTCAACATCAAACCCCAGAATTCTGATGTCAACCTAAGATAAAAAAAAGGAAGTCCTTAGCTGTGTTTTATGTGGCTTTTCACAAAATTATAGAAAGGTTTCTATGGTTTGGAAATTTTATTGAATATCAAAGCAAATATCTATTGATGGAGGAGATAGAAAAACCCAAACTAGACTAAAAATATGCAGTGCTTTGCACAGATCAGTTTAAATACTTAAATTATTCATTATCATTAAAAATCAAGTTAGCATAATTTGTGAATGAAACAAAAAAAAAAAAAGTTGACTGTATAAAGGCTTACAGGAGATATATTTTTGTTTCCCCCCAAACTATCAGAAATCTCAAGAGCACTGCAGGCCAAAACACTCAGGACACAAGCTTTGTTTGTAAATTGGCAATACTATCAGTGCAGAGAGAGCTGCTAGTTTTTCACAGAAGAAGTATTTTAAAGTGATTTACAGTGTTATACAGAGAAGATTAGCTGAGAGAAAATGTTAAAACTGATAACATAGTTTTTACCAGATAAATTAAAGTAGCACCTCTACATTTTGTCTGACCACTGCACCACATTTATTACATCTCAGGAAGCAAAGAAAGGAAAGAAAGCAGTGAATAATACAGTTTGCTAAGTAAATAACTGAAAGTGTTTCAGTGTTTTCACATCTGCTAAAAAAATCAGGAGGCCAATTAAAGTATTCCAGGTAAATGTCCTCACCCCTGCATTTGTTTTCTTGCAATTACGCCTTCCACGATGTGTTACAATTCATGCTTGGAAGAAAAGCCTAATAACCTTGACAATGTTTTTTATTAAATGTATTAGAAGCAATGATTTATGTTCCAGGAAAAAAGCAACCACACACATTACATTATAATGATTTTAAGGTGCAATGAAGGTGTCTACATTTTAGTAAACACCAGATTCACATAACTTAGAGATGCCTAATAATAAATCATATTGTCGTGATGTTTGTGCTTGTGGAACAATATATGTGTACAGTATGCATTCACTTCAACTTTTGCAAAACATTTGTATTCTTTATAAACAGTATTTGAAGACCTGAGGTAGGCTTTTTTGCTTTGTCTTATGGATTTATGAGCAATCAAATTTTGTTAATCTCCAGCATTAAAAATCTTGAATTGTGCATTACAATACTGAAGCATCACATTCCAGTGTATATGTTGCATTAAGATGTCTTAGTGATAAACCAGCATCAGACATTCCTATATAGAAAATAAAATTGTCAGCTTGTCTGCTAATCACTAGGTGTTCTAGATACTGTCAAATTTTATTAGTTTGCCTTTAAAGATTTTTCTTTTTAATCCGTAATAATAAACTTTTTAAAAGTGAGTACTTTGCAAAACACCTTCAGAGAAGAACTGTTTTCTGGGGGATATCAATACCACATTCATGACAGAGTGAGCATCATACCATGTGCTTACACACTTACATGAAGTATTTATGCTTTAACAAATTTTTTGCTATCTTCTTTTTATTTTCTTTTTGTTTTCTTTATTTTAAAATAATTCGTGTTTTCTTCCTCCTTCCTGTCTTCATTATTTGCTTTATTAATGACATTTTAACTAACTTTCCCCCATTCATGTCCCATCCACTCAAAATGGTCTTTTTCCTCTTTCTTACCAGCCTTTTGTCATCTTCAAGGCTACAAAGATTACTCTTTGTAAGAACATGTCTCAATTGATTCGCGTGTTTCTTGGTAAAAAGTGCAATATTGAACATGAATGAATTGTTTTGTAGAAAGCTTCAAAAGACAGTTTTCTAAAAAACATTTTGATTATTATAGGTAACGTGAAAGGGAAAGTTACCAAAAAACACATACTGGGTATAATCACATTAATTTGTAGACTTCATCTGAGTATCTTCCAAACTTGTGCTCATATTATCATATGTAAATGGTCCTACCTTGCAAAATTTCAAACTGATTGCATAGTTATGCTCTTTTAAGACCATTTTCAAATATCATTTGTACAGTTCCTTTTATGACTTGAAAATATTCAAGAAATAATGGCCAATTCAAATACAAATTCACTACCCATTAATTTCTATGTTTCCATGCTTTGAGGCATTTTTGTATGTTGTAAAGAATATGTATTTTCCAAAACATCTTTGTTTTCTCAGTGGAAAGAGGAGTGAGTTTATGGGTTATTTGGCAATGTAGAGAGATTTTAGATTAGCAAGTCATATTGCTTTAAGTGTAGTTGAAGCTTTAACAGTAACATTTTATGTACATTTTTGGGTGTTGTTGTTTTTTTTAATTTATTGTTGTAAACAATTGGTCTATGTAACAACACAGTGAGGGCAATCATGGATAATATTAGGTTGTGCTTTGTATTTGTGCCCACCCATGTAAATAGTCAATAATATCTGGGGAGAAATTCAGCCCCAGGTTAAGATATTCAGGTTGTGTATAACATCTCTCTATTAGATGTCTTTGTATGCATTCCATTCAGTCTATGCAGTGCAGTCACTGGATTTGAGACCACTGTTCTGCTCGTCCTAAAATGCAAGTGCATGCTTGGTGAGTTGTTTTTTCAGTCAACACTGGGCTTTCTGTATTTGTTCATAAATTGCCATTAATACAGTTTGATTTGTCCTGTGTTTCCCTGCTTGCTCCTCAGTTGCTACAGGCAATTAAACTTAGGTGTCTGAATTTGAAATTTAAATTTCTTAGAAAGATATTGTGGCTCAGTTTTGGGCTTAGGCCATAATAGGTGGATTAGATAAAATACAATTTTGTTCCGTGGAAGTTGACATAGATAAAGTGCTCCTATCTTCAGCTCTTTAAAAAAGAAAATACAGTATTTCAAACAACTTTCCATTCCAGTCATGATTTCTGGCTTTACTACAAGATTTTTTTCAAAAACAATTCATAATTTGGGGCTTAAAGATAATTCATAAGTACAAAATATGCTCTCCAGGTCAAATAAATATGGATTTATCTAAAGCAAGTGGCTGAATTGGGGATAGAATATGAAAATAGAAATAGAAAATGAAAATAAAATTTCCAGAAACATGAAATCAGCTTCAGATATCTAGTGGTTTGGATGACAGTGTTTCTTGTGGTTTTCCTACTGTTGGCTGGCAATATTTCATCTTTAAGTAGCATAATGAGAGCAAAGTTTAAAAGAGTCCAGATGCAAATTTTCCCTTTTTTTTCTCTCTTTTCATTTTTATGGGATTAACATACCAGTTTCAGCATGTTGTGCCTCACACCAGTTTTTTTTTTGTAAAATTTGATTAAAAAATGCTCTATTTCCAGTGTTTCCCACAAGACTGTGAGGATTCCCTGGAAACTCTCAATCTGATTTAAACATACAAGCAGCATAATACATCCAAGCCCCCTAAAGACTGGTAACCTCTTCTGTTTCTAAGCTACTGACATTGACTACAATGTTTCAGGTTTCTTTAGAAAAGCTTGCAAAATTGCTCCTATCTGCAAGAAAGATTTGGCATATCAACATAGTTCAAATTTCTCTTATACACAGAATGATTTGGATCTTGACAAAACAAATACTATTTTATATTTTTTAGCAGCACATTAAGTTTAAAAAAGAAAATCCTGGAGGCATCCCTTCTTGCACTTATTTTCATTGCTTGAGTTATATTTCCTTAAAAATCTCAGTCTGAGTAATGTAATTCTTTAAGGAAAAGTCATACACTTGTTGGCACATTTATAATTGTTATTTCAAGTATATAAATCACTGAAGTTGCAGAGTAGCAAAAAATCTTTATGTTCTGCAAAAATGCAATTTTGTGAGGTTGAATTCTACCTTAAAAGAAGAAAAATAGTCAAGATTTTCACTGTTTAATGTTGTTTGGAAGGAAGACAATTTTCCAATAGTCTTGTGAGAAATAAATAAAATCAAAGGACATTTTAAAATAGACAAACTCTTGGACAATTACACAGAGAAACAAATAAGACAAGAGCATTAGTGCCGTAGTTTCTCAGCATAAAGTAAGTGTCTATAGCTTTGCAACTCTGTGCTTAAAACCTCATATTTTATCTTACACAATATACCTAATTAGTGATGCTGCTATATCTACTCTTGCAATATCCTTTAGCTTATATGAGTGATTCATGCATTAGCAAAAGGAAATCTATTAACACAATGAAATAATGATCGTTATTATAACTATCATTAATAATAATACTAATAAAGGCAGAGGAAGGGGAAGAGAAATAAGGGGAAGCAAAGAAGAAAATAAGACCAGATTTGGATAGTTGACTTGCCATTTAGACACTAAGAAAATTCCATGCAGCTGTGTCCTAAAATATGACACAGTCTTTTATCTTTTGATACAGTGATACTCATAAGCACTTAGGCTTATGGCTAATTGTGCATGTAGTTTACAACGTATTCTAGCTATGAAAAAGTAGCATTTTTAAGCAAACATTCTCTGCGTGGCTTTGGAAAATAAATCATGTCAAAATGTTAGAGTTCTGCTTTTTGTTTTCAGGCCATATTATACATATTTTTTTATTATACCTGCATGAGGTATGTTAATGTTGGTTATTCTGACTTACTAGAGCTCTACATGAATAAAACTCTCACTCAGCAAGGAAAAAATGCAGCTTGCTGTTGCCAACTAATTGTACATATACAATAATTCTTTCAAAAATGGTTTTTAATGTTTGAAAAAAATCACTTTCCTCTACTGTTTGGGTTCCTGTCGGCTGTGTACAATTAAACTATTTCATCAATATCTACTGAGCTACCCGTGACATGACACAACTGATATTTGGAATTTATTTCTTGACTGATATTTGGGGAATGTGATCAACTTTTTTATCAAGGGAATATAGTCGTGTATTTACCAGCTGAATTGCCTTCAATCTGTAATTTAGAGCAAATGTGGTGCTTGGGGTTTCATTACTGTTTTCATTCCTTTTCTTTAAGGGCATGAAGGCAAGTGAAAAAAACCTAGCAACATAAATTTCTCATAATATCTTTTAATTCTGAGTTCATGTTAGCTGTTGACATTAAAGAAATAAACCATTATGATAAATGAGATAAGCAAACTTCAGAAGCACAACATGTATCACCGTGTTGAGGCTTGTGTCCCAGGAGCATTCCTCTTGCCTCAAAATTCTCCATCTAAAAATCCAACATAGAAGAAGGTATTATGGCAAGCTTGTCCCCTTCTCTACAATTATTGCATAGGCTGGATGTCGTGGATTCATTATTTTTTCTTATATGCAAAAAATCCAGCATAACTGACAAAAATGGCCTTATGACTTTTATCATTAATAGCCATATTGTCACTACATTCTGGTTTGTCTTCCATGACAATAATTATGAATTCCAATATAGTTCCAACGAATAGTTTTATATCTTATGAACTTCATACTGTCTAAATTACTTTTTCCCCCCAACAGCTTTCTCATTGTCTTAAATCAGTTTTATGGAAAGCACTTCAGAGAAAAACCATGAATCCATTTTGGAATTTTATCCCAGACCAGTTTGAAGGAAACAATAAATTCTTTCCTATGTGCAGATCAAACAAAAAGAACCATGTGCTTTATGGTATCTTTCTGGGTAACTTCTCTATTTTTAAGTTTCCTAAACAAGGAAACAAATTGGCATTCCTCCTCTCTGAATTATCAATACAAATCTTCAGACTCTTAGCAAAAATCAACATACCTTTAATACTGAAAATCAAATCTCATATTTTGATTTCAAGGTGATTGGAAACCTGCGTTATGATTTGTTTCTTTCATGGATGGAATTAGTGTATTAAAAATTTGAATTTTGTATTAAAAAAATGAGAAAATCAAGAAATAGCCAAAATTCACATTTATATTTCTTTTTAAATGATTGCTTATGATTTTCTTCAACATATCATTAAATTAATTAGAAATTGTACCTAGCTATGAGTGTTTCTGTGTTGATTTTGGGGATAGAGTTAATTTTATTCACAGTAGGGAGTATGGGGCAGTATTTGGGGTGTGTGCTGGAATCAGCATTGATAATACAGAGGTGAGTTTTTTTCTGAGCAATGCTTGCACCCCATCAAGGCCTTTTCTGCTTCTCATACTCCCCTATGAGCCAGGAGGCAAGGGGTGCACAAGTAACTGCAAGGGACACAGGCAAAACAGTAGACTGCAAATGACCGAAGAGATATTCCGTGCCAAATGGTGTCATGCTCAGCATATAAAGGTGAGGGAAGAAAGAATGGGGGATGTTCAGAGTGATGGTGCTTCCCAAGTCACAAGTGGGTGTGGTGGAGCCCTGCTTTCCTAGGGACTGCTGAACACCAGCCTGCCTGTGGGAACCAGTGAATCTCCTTACAATTCCAAACACACTTGCAGTGTTGCAGTTTCCTCCAAAGTCAGCTCATAATTTGAATTCCTGGCAATCTCATTGTCTAAGATATGTCTAAGAAGTTGCTACTTATTTCTCCACAGTTGTCCTCTCTCAGCAAAATATTAAACCTTATTTTTAATTTTACCATTATTCCATTTCTCTTTGTGATACTAAAGAAGACTTGTTTATTTTTCCTTGATGCTTTGGGGCTGATTTCCTAAACTTCATATTTAAATGAGGAAGATATCATATTAAAAAACCAGAAAATATAACAAAAAAAGACATAAGCCTAACTTGTGTGTCTTTGAAAACAAAACCACAAGTATTTTCTTTGTGCTGTGAAATTTTCCTTTTGAAACTTTGTCTATGACTTTCACCATGTCAGGAGTTCAGATCAGTTTATTGACAGAAAATTGTTTAGAATGGTTTTCTTACATATAGCTAATTCTTCTCTCTCTCCACACATGGAGTAGGACACACTGTTTATTATGGGTCCTGAGCATGATTCTTGGGCCCCGCTGTTCCCAAAGCTGTGCTTGAATATTGTCTCAGGGCTTGCTATCTGTCATGGACCGAGGGTGTGCAAGGGAGCAAGACCACAAATTCACATTTTGTATTGTAGCCTGTCAATGCCCAAGCCCACATCTTGATCATGTGTTATTTACTAACATGGATAGAGCTACAAGAACAAGTTACATATATCAGCAGTATCCTGATTTGTTCTGACTAGCTTCAGATGGACACAACTAATGGCCCACAACCTGGATGTTGTTTATGTAGCTGTTGATGTTCCATTTTACGCAGTGCACTCTCTTCAAGGAACAACTTGGGAAGAAACTGTGGTAAAGAAATATTTCTTTGTCTGTAGCAATACCTTTCTTTCTATCACTGCTTTTCTCAGATGTCTCTCGGCTGTGTCAGAACACATAGAATGATTGCAGGACAGCCAGTATGTGCCGTAAGTGGGGAACTTAACTGTGCAGGAAAAGGACTCTCTATACAGACTGTCCATAAAAATGGTACATTATTTCATACATAGAACTCTGAAATTTACATTTTTTTATTAAAGGGCAGTTGTTTGTATGATATTTGCTATCCAATGATGTTTGAGATACATAACATCTGAGTTTGCAGTAATATGTAAATTCCTTCCTTTGTTCTTTCACTTCTTTTTTGCTCTTCTAGACTAGAAAAAAAGTCACAATAATCTTACCAAGCCAACATTAATCAGCGAATGAGTATGGAACATGTACAGTTGTTCAAAATGGTTGATTTAAATAATGTCTTTAAGAAGAGCAATATTAATTAAATAGGCTTTTCCTCTTTTTCTAAGTATTTAGGATTTCCATGGTACTGATGTAATACTAAATACTGTAAATTATTAAACTAGTTCTATTTAAACTATGAGTGTAATTCTACTAAACATCATAATTCCTAGTGTTTTTCCCCAGAGGAGAATTTAAAATATATAATTTCACTCTTCAATTCACTATATAATTAATGAAGAATGATAATCATCGCATAGAAAATGAAGAAGAGGGAGCCACAATCTTCTGTCTAAAGGGAATATTAAATAAATTAATCTTTCTGAAATATTTCTTTGTCCATATGCCACTGCACTAACTTCACACATCCAGTAGACTGGGCAGGTTTTGGCCAGCTGATCATGTCTAGATGCAATAAGCATGAACCGAACTGGACTACACCCTCTCCTTTGAATTTCTAAGCTAAAAGAAAACAAAACAAAAAGCAATAGTTAGGCTTGCCAGTTAATTCCAAAACATGGGAATCTAGGTTATTCTCATTGATTTTAAGGATTTTTCATGTGCTATATACTAATTACTATCTTTTTAACTCTACATTTGTTTATTTTCATTAGAAGCATAAATAAAAGGTGGATAATGACATCAATTTACACTTTCTCTTTATATTTAATCACAACAAATGTTAACTCTTAACCTAAGTCAAATCCTGTTCATTTAAACACCTGTCAAAGCAATATGTAAACAGTTATAGGCATAGAAAAGCATTTTTGAATGTCATGGTGCCAAACCACAATGATTTAAAAATAATTTATGTTGCAACATCGAGAGACAGAAAGTTTCTGTTATGGTATGGACTAAAATAGTGTCAATTTTATTGAACAAAAACATGGTTTGTCCATGTTGGCTTCTGTACTCTTTGCATTCAAAACTGTATCTGGTTAGTTTGTTTTGCACTTTTCTTTGTACAACTTTATTCTGAGAAACCATATCACGACGAATCTCGTGATATTCGCGGCTGCGGGCAGAGAAAGCTGGCAAGGAAGCAGGCAGAAACCCCCAAGATGGCGAAAGAGAGAGTTTTATTTACAGAAACTTCTTTATATATCCATTAATAATCTAGCAACCATTGGTCAGTAAAAAATCTACCTCCCAATATCATTGGTCATAGCTACAGAGCACTTAACACAAACACAGAGATTAAGAAAGTACAGAAAGTGCAGTTTATCTCTATTCTCCATGAGAAAGAACAGAAGGATTTCTAAAACAGTGCAACTACAAAATCAGGTCGTAGAATCAGAGAATCGTTGGGGATGGAAGGCAACAATGGAGGCAAAAAGAAATCCTGTAATTGCCTGAACTCTTTGTATACAATTTTAAAAAGTATCTGTTTTTATATAAGCACAAAGTGTAAAAGTAGGCACATTTAAGACATGGTTCAATTCCTCTTACTATAGAATTGACCCTTGAAATATCATTAACCTTGATTATAAAGCAAGTATTAGCTGATTAGCATTATTGTGCATATTGAATCTGGATTCCATTTCAGACCCTTGGAACCAGTAACATAAACTTGACTAAGGAGCTACTTATTGTTAAAGTAAATAGCACAGACTAATTATATGCCTACAAGCAAATGTAGTAATTTTTTTTAGGCGTGATCTAAGTTGAATTTTTTTCAGTCCATACCAAAGGATTTGTAATGTACTAAATTAAACACTGTATATGGATTCCATTTACTGTTTGTCTGGTTTTGATTTCATGTTGCTTGATGGTTTGTTTACTTAGAGTTCTTTTTTTTTTTTTTTAATGGATGTTTAGTTCTCACTTCATCTACTGTTTATCACAGTCTTCTGGTTTGGCCATTCAGTCTCAAGCAGAGAACCTCTGAAACATGCAATTAACACATTCTTGCACAGGACATGTAAAAGAGAGAGCTCTTCCTATTAATCACACTATATCAACCCAAGTAAATTTCAATTGACAGGATCAATAGGTGTGTACAAACAATTATTGCAGGCTGAATTTCTGTACTATACCTAAGACCAAAATCTTTTGTTTACTTTGACCACTTACACTCATCGACAACCAATGTATGTACTGGATAATAATCTCATTTGAATAAGTCCACATATTCATGAAATTGTTGCAACTGGAAAGTAGTACAAACAGTAAAATATTTCTTTTAAATTCAAGATATACCTAATTTAAATTATGCCAACAGATTACTATATTGAAAAAAACAGAAATAACAACATTTCTGTTGTATTATACATATATTCCTCTTCTTTGTTTTGCATGACATTCTGGATTCATTCTACTCATTATTATACTTTTTAAAGGAGGTGTGATTTTTATATTAACTACACTGGAGAGTTTAGACAAAAAATTAACTTTTGTATGTAATTCAAGAATTTTTACTTCTAAAATCAAATATAATTATTACCCATGTGTGTTGCATCAGTTTTAATGAAAAAAAAGAAGAAAAAAATAAATATAGACTGGATTAAAAAATAAATAGGGAATGTAGTGTTTTGATATATGGATTTTTTTTATTATAAAAGTAGTAGAAAAAGAACAAAACCAGAAAGTGATTTAACCTAGGACCATGTCTTTGATCATTTATGTGTGTAGCTTCAGGCTTTGTCAAAGGAGGCAAAGTAAGAAGTAATTCTAAAAATGTTATTGTAGAAATTGTTCACTTATCAAAAGTATTAACAAAGATAAATGAAAATGTCCAAAAACAGAGCTGTCAGTGGTATGACTTAAGCCAACTATGACTAGCATGGTAACCAACAGAATTGTGATCCTCAGCTCTTGCCTCATGGCATGCCTCATGGAATGCCTCTACTGAGAACTTTTAATGAATCACTTTGAGCAGTCTGTTTTCATTTGCATCAGAAGTTTCCAAATTCTCTTGAAATATTCCCTTGTTGCTGTTTCACCCTCCATCCTACGCTGCATTTGATTTAAATGAGCACATAGATCTACATCATCATCTAACACAGTTCTGAATTCCCTGAAGGAAGTAGCATTTCTAATCTTTGAGATTAGTGTCAAGTTTACAACTTTTAAAGAAACTCATTCCAATTTATTAAATACATTTTCCTAAGAAAACTCGAGTTTTAAAATACAGGAATAATTGTTTGACTGGTCAAAACTACACTGAAATGTACTAGCCGATTCTAATATTTGTGTATTGCGTATGATAAGTAGATAACAGACATGAAAAGAGGGATTCCTAAATTCAGTTATTGGAACTTGATAGAGCCCAAACTCACATTTATTATTTAGACCGTATGCAAGAACATTGAATCCCCCTCCTATTGAATTATTATAAAAAATCAGATAAACCAAGGATCAATGTAACTGTGCCTTCCAGCAAGCAACACTCACTGTAGGAGTTCTGGCCTCTAGCCACTGCTCCAAGGAATCTTTAGGTATTTTCCATCAAATTTCAACAGAGTGGAATGCAGAATTCCCCCTAAGGAACCACCCCAGTACCAGATCTACAGCATCATGTCTTTTGTTTACTCTTTCTTCTGCAAAGAATGTTCAATTATTTCCTGCAAATTGTTAAAGCTTCAACAGCACCCGCTGTAGAACAGCCTGTAATTTTACAACAGAAAACAACTAGCTTTTGCTTATTGGATTTGTGGGTCTAGGGAATTCCCCTGGGGAATTTTCTGACATCCTTGGTTTATTTCATACAAGAAAGATAGTGATGGTTGTTCTACATTCTAAATAAGCAATTTTGGATGTTTTTAACCCTTGAAAATAAATATGGTGCTGAGTTTCCAGGGAAAGTGGAAATATAAAAGTAGCAAATTCACGAAGGTAACAAGGGAAAATTCCAAATTTTTGCAGTTTTTAGAAAGTTCTGTATAGATCATTAGTCCTCTTAGGTAACTTAAATTGATAACGTGCAGAAACTTCTTGTATTCATAGTGAAGATTTGGTACGATAACGAAAGGGGAAACAAAACCAAAAGCAAAAAAACAAGCAAGATAGCAAACAACAATTAAGGGCTTAAAGATAAGTTTTTTCTGTATTCATTCCAATCAATATTAAGAAATTACATGAGAATTACAGTATATCTGAATCAGAAAAATTAGGAAAATAAATAAATGCAAATAAATGCTCCTCTTTAAACCATCTGAGTGAGGAAAATATGAATCTGCGCTGTTTGAATAAGGTGTAGACAAATGGAAGAAATAAAAAACATAGGTCAAAGCTGTTTCAATTTTAAAAAAAGAATATTTTTTCTGCTGGTTGCCACGAGGCAAATGCTGGAGCTGACCTTGGTGCTGAGGAAAGTTCCCTTTGAGAGTTACCAATGCACCACAGAGTAGGGGAAATTCTCCTGATTGTGTTAATCTGGGAAAAAAAATGAATCAAATTTTGTCAAAAAATTTCAAGCATTCAAGAAAAAAGGTGTCCCTAACCTTTCCCTAACTTTATATCATAGTGATTTTTGTAAGGAGATGGGAAAAAAAATGTTAGCTTCCTACTTCACAGAGAGATGAAGAAAAAAATTCTAAGTGTGAAGCATTTCATACTTATTTTAATTAAACTTCAGAAAGTTTCTTTCAGCTTTTATTTCACTTAGGGTTTTCAAGTTCTCTGAAAATTCATTCTTGACCCATAGTTATTATGTGCACAGGAATCCATTGGGGGTGGGGAGAAGAAGGAATCAAAACCCAACAGCAGTGTGAATAAACCTACTCACAACATCAACACACTAATACCACAATATCCCACATTGTTTGAAAGATTAGCAGCATGACCTAAGGTAAACTGGTGAGAGGTCAGATAATTTTATTGCAGACAACTTCATTAAAGACTGAATGTTCTTACCCAGCCAACAAAATCAACACAGTACAACTTGAATAGCTATCTTGGATTTCCTCCCTTCAACAACTATTTTTAACTTACACTTTGCCTAATATATATTTTTAATGGGTTATGTGACTTGATAAACCATTCTCTACCAAGTTTGCATAGCAGCTAGGTCATCACTGCATTGAAAACTCACAACTTACATGAACATTTGCTGAAACAAAGAGCCAAATGGAGCCAACATATTCAAAGCTGAAGACTTTAATTCAACTTTTTCCTCACTTTTTTTCAATTTTTCAATCATTTACTGCCTTATGCTATCTGGCACCTTCATTGTTAACCATGTCTTAGCATGCGTCCCTATTCTTTAAAACAAGAAATCATCCAAGTTCTCAGATTAAGACCCCCAGTGCTTGTGCAATCTCAGCAATGCGAAACCACTGTAACTGAGCCAAACTCAAACTTAAATGAATACGTTGCCAAAAAATTCCTCAGCTCCTTGTAGAACACCATCTTCTAATTTTTTGTTTCAAGCTCTCTACTGGCTAATAGAGATTGTCTTTTAGTTACTTTAAATAGCAACTTTAAAAGAATGCAGGCCTAAAATGACAAGCTTCATATCTGTCTACTAGATAGAAAGGAAGCGAGAGAAAGACATGCAGATTCTCAGTGAAGTAAGATTATTGGGATCCGTCAAAAATGCACCCACTTTAAATTCTAAAAACATAGCCTATGAAATGTGGTGGACAGATAAGTACTCTGAAATTTTCCATTTGACATCATATCAGAGCAAGTGCAAGAGTTATCTGTGTTTATTCAGAATGAGCCAGTATTAATTTCTGAGCTGACAAACATGATCCTTGACTGAGGTCATTTTAGCACATAACAAGGAGTATGATTTATACTACAACTCCCTTCTGCAGTCAGCTTGCTTTAAAGAAAATAAAAGTAAATCTTTAAAGGAGATGTGTAATATCTGACATGCAGGAAACAATAATATTTTCTCTTCTAATATTTATTTGGATTAATATAAGCCAATATGATAAATTTATATGAAATATATACATATATTTTATCCGTTCATATAAGACAATAGAATGTTGTTTCTGTATGTAATATATATATGAAAAAAATACACTATAACCAGACCACATAGAATAAAAACTTTTTTCTCTTAGACAAGAGAAATTGAAAGCCTCAAAGGTTAATTTCTAAGAGAAAAAAATCAGTGATTATTATTGGAGAAATCTGTGCTGTATTCCTTTCACAGAAAATCACAAAACCCATTTATTTTCCTTACTGTTATTCACACTAATAAACAGATTTTTACAAAAGTCCTGAGCAGAGATCCTATCTTAGTGTCAGGAGATTACTGTCTTACATTGTTTTTTACCCACAGACTATGCTGTCCCCTCAAGCATTACAAAGCACTTCATGTTTGTGGTTTAGTTCACACTTTTAAATACTTCCCTTTCTTTTTCTTTACTGTAGAAAGTGGCTTCAGCTGTGAATCAGTCCCTCCTTAACACTACATAAGTTACTTAAGACCTCCATTTATATAGGAAAATTAATCGAAATGACTTTATGTAGGATCCAGCAATTCTGTCCTGCAACATAATTTCACAATGTCTTTAAGAATATTTTTCTAAGTACATCCAAGATAGATAACAAGAAAAAAAAAATTGCCTTAAAATCTGTGACTTTATGTTATGAACATTTTTCTAATGGAATGATGGGGGGAAAAAAGAGACAGAGCTCTAACATTTCAGTTGGATTTGCCAAAATCGACCAACTACTAAGGAACGTGTGTAGGCTAAAATTTTATGCTGGTTTTTTGTGTTCTGTGCACACACACTTACTTTTTATTTCTTTAGTTCAGAACTATCCAGTCATGTGCTGTGCCACACAAAATTGTCATATTTGTATTTCTTGCAAAATAAAATACTAAACACATATAATTTGGAAGTTTATTTAATGTGTTGAAATCTGAGGACGTATTCATAGAAATAGAAAATGACAGCTTTTTATGGGTGATAATTGAGGAAAAATAGATATATTGAAGATAAAGTTCATCACAAATCATGTCAATATCCCTATAAGTACAAACAGTACTTAAAATGGATGTTCCTGATGTTTTCATTGTTCTCAAGTTAAACAATTGTGTTAATTGATAGCAAGCATGCTGCCCATTATGTGCTCTCTATGTAAATTACCAGGTGTTTTGCATTCCCCGTTCTCGGATGTCTTTCTAGATGAGTTTGTTGTAAACTCTGCTCATAGGAAACTTTAAACAAGGGTGGTTTTTTTTCCCCACTTAGAAAGTGCATGTTATTGTCACAGATATAATCTTAGAAGAACACTTGTAACTGGCTCAGACAACATTTATTTTGTGTACTTAAAATTATAATAGTTTCCTTATAAAGATGGCTATTATTTATACCTTGTAGACTCTTCTCTTATCTGCCACAATTAGATTAACTAAATTTGAGTATGTGTTCTGGTTTTCTTCAAGAATATAAATGTTATTATTTGATTTTTTTAACTGTATTTTTGAAACCTGCACAGGACAAGGATTCCACAAAGTGTAGATCTTAGAAACAGGGTTTGTCCAATAAAAGAAATTAATCCATAAAATCCAAATGATAAATCAATAAAAGTGAGACAATTTAAAAATGTAAAGTAAAAAAATTATTTATGGCTTAAAAAATTATTAAATTAAATTGTATTCTCTAATGAAATAGTGTTCCAATCAGCTGTCTTGACAATATGGTTTAACAAACATAAAGTGGGAGCTATGACACTGGGAAATCTATAAGTAGTAAAGCAGCCAAGAGGACACAGAAGGATGCTCAGTATTTCTCTCTTGGCATTGCTACTCATTTTTCTGTGGAGCCTAACCCCACAGCATTCATTGCAGTGCACCCCAGGGAAAGTCAGTCAGAAGGACAAGAATAAAGTTTTATCTTCAGGAGTGTCTAGTGAAAATCTCCACCTCATTTGCTGTTTCCCATGTCACAGCTGACTGCTAAGGCAACTATTTTAAATAATGTAGATCAAAACTTTTGAAAACTGTTTAAAAGTCCATTATCAAGATTAAATTAAACTGCTTCAAACACAGTAGATTAATAATGTATAAAAGAAAATGCATTCACTACAGCAATTTACTAAATAATAAAGGTTTCATGTCCTATTTTGAAAAGTAGAGTTGTGTTTAATCAAGAATTTCAAGAATTTAGAATTTGGTGTCATTCTTATTCAGAATTCAGTCAAACATTCCTGAAGAATAAAGGACATAAATGAAAAATAAGGAAGCACTAGAAAAAAGTTTGCATTATAAGTATAAGATTCAGTTCAACCTGACTTTGTCTGAAGATTTTAAGTCTTCTGTAAAACTAGTGACTGTTCTAAATCACTGTTAGACAGTTACCGTCTCCTCTAATGATGTGTCTTATATGAATGAGAACTATTGCTACTGTGTGCATCACTAAGAGAGCGAAGCTGCTAGAGGCCTACAGGAGGGGAGTAGTCTGGGAGCATTTCACAGGTCCATAAACAACTTCCAGTTACCTCTCAACTTCGTCCCCAGCTGCTCAGTTTCTGAAGGAAAATAAACAAAACACAGCTGATGTATGATCTGGAAGTGAGGCCAGATTCCTCTTGGTTCAAATTTTAGACAGTAGGGGTCAAGACACTGTGAAGATGTGCCTCTGCCTTGTTTATACGTGAACAATAATGCCATCGTTTAGGATTTACTTCGGTCTCTTAAGACAGATTCCAAAATATTAAGTTCTGTTTCTCAAGGACTTGCCCTTGTCGAGTCACATTTATTCTAGGCACATTGCTGTGTTGACATGAAGAAAAACAGACAGAATTATAAATCAAGATGTGAGATTATGAATTCCCCACTGTAAAACTTTATGAAACTCATGTAAGGTTCAGGATTCTGAATGCCATTATTTCAAAGTATGAGTATGATTATTACAAGATTTGAAAATGTGTTAAAGATGCAGTAAAGAAGGAAGGACAATCATGAAACTGTAAATATTGCAAAATATTACTCAAAGATAGATTTTTACCACACTGTTTTTCTTTTTTGCTTGGGTTTTTTTGGTTTTTTGGGTGGTGGTTTTTTTTGTTTGTTTGTTTTTGGGTTTTTTTTTGCTTGTTTGTTTGTTTGTGTATTGGGGTTTTTTGTTTGTTTTAGTTTTGGTTTTTGTTTTGGTATGGTTTTTGAATACATCTGAAGAGATTAGAGAGGATGTTAACTGTATGGTTGGTTTTCATTTTTCTTATAAAGGAAGGAAAGGCAATAAATAAAACCTTTAAATTACCTTAGATATAATGTTCTTACAATTTAAAAAAAAGTGAAAATTATAAGGTATGGCAGAACTACAGCTGCTTACATGGAAATGTCAGATCCAGAACAAGATTTTATACTCCTTTTTCCTGAACTTTAAGCATCTTGTTTTGAATAGTGCACACATTCCAAAAGTTATCAGCAGTATATAGCTAAGAGATGTTTAAGTTTTGCCCAGCGGTGTCCATGGCTCAGAAATATTCTTCTGGGGCAGCTCCAATGTCAACTGCCTGCATGAAAGTAAACTCATTCCTGTAAGGCCAAAAACATGAGACTGGTAGGGCAAATGAAGAGCAAAACAAATAGTCAGGAGTCTCCAGGTCTGGCATAAAACTATCCACAAATCCCAGATTCTGGAAATTAGCATATCACGAAGGAAAGACAGGTTCAGGGAGTCTTGCCATGTGCTTTCATTCAAGTCAAAGTGCTTATAAAAATTGGGTTTGCTCTGTGCAAAACAGGATTAGTTACATATTTATAACTCACTAGGGTGCTATTTTTTTTTTCAGGAAAGCTTAAGTATTGACACAATACTGCAGAATATATTAAGTTCTCAGAGTTACTGTAGACTATGAACTTTCATTTATTTGTCAAATGCTCTTTTTATTTTTCTAGGGGACAGAGAAGGACCCTGAAAATCTATATTTAGTATCTCTACTATCTGTTTGTATCAAGTGAATCAGTTAGGCTCTGGAGTCTGTTATGTTTTCTATCACCTAAAAAAGTGATTGTGGATCCATTAAAACCTTCCCTGCTGTTTTCCTATCTAGACTGAATTTCTGAAACTGCTTATGATGAGGAAGAAAATGAACAAGAAAACAACGATAAAGTTGTCTTACCACAAAAAATTGGTCATCACTCCTGAAAATGCTCCTCCCTAAGGTTGAGATAAAATCACCTGTGACAGAGAATGACTGAGGGATTGAGTTAAACTCTCTGTATAAAGGTTAATGTTTGCCTGTCTCTTACCTCTGGACTAATAGCTTATTCCTTCACCTGCTGGTCAAGGTCAGAATACAGGTTTTAGTTTGCCTATTTCTTGCTTATTTTACATTTTATGTCATTGATGGATTATTTTTCTCAAGACTAAATAGGAATTATCCTGTGGAGGGACGTCCCTTAAGTCCCACCCCTTCTCGAAGAGCGTTGCTGTATCCTCCGCCACGACCACCACCCCTGCCCTCTGCCTCAATAAAGCGGAGTTGTACAGCAACGCCCTCCCTGCTCTTTTGCTCTCCGGACTCTCTCCACCAGCTGCGGGAATGTGGTCTCACGCCCCTCTGGGGCTCAGACCTGCCTGCCTGGGAGCCAGCCGCTGAGAAGCACAGCCAAGCGCCGTCGGCCCCTGAGCTAGCCGGGCCCCTGTAGCCATATCACCCACGGCTACATTATCCCCTGAGCTTCTGACTGACTTTTGAGTGGAATAAGCAAGTACTCTGTTTTCTCACAGAAAACTCTGGACTTAGTGTACAATTTTGGAAGCTTCAGGTACTAATTTCAACAATGGAACTGTTTCCTAATAGCACTCAGAAAAGGGCTGAGACAATAGTGTCTCAGAGGAGCAGCAAGAAGTGGTATAACAACTCATGCATGCAGATTCCTTTTCCTTGTATAGCAGAAGGTTAATGTGTCCTAAGCACAGGCTGAGAATAATCTTTCTGAAAAAGGAAGAAGTAAAGAAAGGAGTGAAGGCCTGCATTACTACATTAATTGGTAAGGGCACAGGTTAACAAAACAATGTCCCTCACATCTTCTCTTTTGACTTGCAAATCAGAGACAATACCAGCAAGAAAACCGAAGCCAATCTTTGTAAAATAGAAATGTTTGGGCAGGTTTGAAAACACTCCCTAAAAAAAGTGAAAATAGTTTCTGAAGGGTATAATTTTCTTATTTGAAAATGATCCGTATTATTAAACCATCAAATTGAAAGGCTGATATCCCAGAAGACCATGTTTGATTACTTGCCCAGAGTGTAAAAAAAGATAGGCATGGAATTCTTTTATTTTCACAGACTAAAGAGACATAGTCAGTGAGGAGCTGAGTGCTTCACTTAATGTATTTCAAAATGCCTTGGGAGAAAATCCTATCCTTTAAAATTTTGGCTCTGAGGGTTAGTTGGAGGACAATAGTACTAAAAAGAATGTAAGAAACCTTATGTCATATCCATTTGTGTGGGATTTCACATCTCATTGTTTGTGATAAGTAGCTGGGTTTTGATCTGGTTTGCTGCATGCTTATCAAAGAACAGTTAAAAAGATATGTTTATATATAAGAGACCTCCTTTGTCTCTTTTGAGCAGTGAAATCTAATCTTACCTACTTATTTACAGAGTGAGACAGAAGTATTCCTCCGTGAATCACACAGAGAAGCCTGGGCATTTTGCCAAAGAGTACTGGTAGGTCTTCCAACTGGAAATGTATATATATATTTTTATAATGCACATCTACTTGAGGAGATTCTGCTTGCTCTTTCAAGGTTATTTAAGGTATTCAAGCAATCTTCTTGCTCCCTTGGCTGTACCGTATGCAAAACATAAAAAAATGCAAGTGGCTGAGCACCTTGTGCTTTGAACCAGCCCTGCTTGTGCTTAAAGTAACAGTCATGCAAAAGATAATAGGAAAAAAATCAAATAACTAAGTCACTAAATGCATTTTGAAATACTTCAAGGTAATTTACTCAATTAAACCTGTATTATAGTATATGCTAAAGAGTCAATTATAAATGAGTTATGAGGCACAAAATGGCTGCTTCACTCAAAAGGACAAACACAAAATTTAAAAAATGTGAAGTGGTCTTAAGTAGTATGAGATTTTTTTAGTGTATAGTATTGTTTCCTTATATTTTTATTGTTTCTCTGTACTTTGAAGCTCAATTCAGATTTTTTTTCTTTGTTGTTTTCTACATTCAACAATTTAGATGGAAGTCTTTTTTTAAAAGGGACTGAAAGAAGAAATAGTTTTCTCTTGGTGAGTATAAACATGTACATTTAAGAATTGAAGTTTTACATGTATTCTAATAGCTTGGCTCACCTAAAAAGACAGAATGACAGATTGTTGGATACTATCTACTATTTGTATTTACTGTAGGTTTCTGTTCTATACAGGGCATAAAACATTCAGAAAAATATTGGGTGTATATATACAAAGGGAGATGATCAGGGGACTGGAGCACTCCCTGTGAGGACAGGCTCAGGGAACTGATGCTGTTCAGAGTGGAGAAGACAAAGCTCTGGGGGGACCTTGCAGCAGGGGCCTAAAAAAAGCTGGAGAGGGGCTTTTCACGAGGACATGTAGTGACTGGACAAGGAAGAATGACTTCAACCTAAAGGGAATAGATTTCGATTAGATATTAAGAAGAAATTAGAAAATCTTTACTATGATTGTGGTGAGGCACTGCAACAGGTTGCCCGAAGAAGTTGTGGATGACCCTTCCCTGGAAGTGTTCAAGGCCTGGCTGGATGGAGCTTTGAGCAACCTGCTCTAGTGAAAGGTGGCCCTACCCACAGTGGGAGGATTAAAACTAGGTGATCTTCATGGTTCCTTCCAACCCAAATCATTCTATGTTTCTAAGATTCTATGTATATATGTACTCGTTTATAAAGTTATTCCACTGCTGTCTGCTACACTTCATCTAGCATTTTTTTCAAGATGCTGTGCATCCATGGTAAAAACTATGTTTCTCAACATCAACATACCTGTTTGTATTTCTTGGTATATGATATTCAGAAAGAACATCTAAAATGTGTTATTTACATTATTCTGTTGCATAACATAAATTGGAGGGAAAAATTTGGATTTCCACTTTATAGCTAAAATATTTTTAGGACTGTCGTTGACTCAAACATTTATTCTTTCTTACCCATCATAGTTTAATCTGAAAATGGCACAAATAATCTACATTAGTATGAAAAATTAAGTATTTAGCTTCCAGTATAAAAGAATCTAAACATTTCTCAACCCTCTAATGGAGAACATGAGGGTGATCTTGATTTCCAGGTTTGATTAGGCAGAAAAATAAAAACATTACTGTTTAAGGTGGAAAATGGCAATCAAAATATTTAATTGGAAATAATCTCTGTTTTGCAGTGCCTAAAATTCTATTAGCAGTGCAGTATTTTTCTGTAAGGTCACTTGTACATGAATGAGGAGACATGCTATATGTAAGATTAAAAGAAACAGATGAACACAAACTTTATTGTTAGGTACACTAAGTTATTTGCTATATCATTTACTACATAAAGAATAAAATTTAGTACATAACGTAAAAAAGTATACTTGCTAAGGATTCTTAAACCTGAATCTTTCTCTTCAGTCTTAAAAAAAATTCTAAGGAAAAGGGGGTTTTTTTGTATTTACATTTGCAATGATTTTGTACCTCAAAATTAAATTCAAGGAGGTTTTAGCAACCGTTCATATGAGCCAGACTTAAAGTATTGTGTATTGGTATGAGAAAATTGATAAGAAGCTGGAAAAAAAGAATTATTTTTTTATGTTTAAAAAAGTTAGTGAATTCCAAAACTAATATGTATTCTAGAGAGTTTTTAAAAGTCTATCTATATCAACTACATTCAGTAAATAATTTTTTGACTACTGCTTCATTTCCTTTCCAATGCAAGATCTTATTAGTAGGGAAAATACATTTCACTTAGGTAAGTCAAATGAATATAAGACATAGGGAATTCAAAGAAATAGTGGTTGGGGTTACCCCCCCCCCCAAAAAAAAAAAACCAAACAAAAACCCTCAGGAGTTTGCACTTATTAATTGTTTTTGTATTTCAAGTATCATCTTTTCTTATAAATCGTTATTGTGGTGATGGTTTTTGAGTGTTCATGACTTTTCCAAACACACACAATGGTTTGTGAGGGAGAGAGAGGGGATGATATGAAATCTTCTCTCCTTTCTGTCCAAGAAGAGATATATAAACAGTAATGGAGTCTGACAAGCTTTTATAAACCAAACTTCACTGAGGCAGTAAGAAAAATGAGCAACAGTGCACCTGTATGGCAGCTCAGCCAATGCCCTGACTGCATCAGACTGCCAGGATACTTGGTGTTCTGGGTCACCTGACAGCAACAGGAAACTGTGCAAATGCATTTTGAATGCAGGTAAGGCTCACACCCCCCCTTGGTTCCACAATGTCATTGCAATTTGAAACAATCCTACCTTACACAGATAACGTGGGCAGCATCTTGCCTACACTGACAATGTCATCAAGGGGTAGAGGGGCAGGAGGAAGGGTGTCAGGAGTCAGTGACATTGATCAAGGGTCAGGGTGTTAAGATAGGTTTTTCTGTAATTACAAAGACATTTTCAAATAATGAAGAAATTAAAAACAGAAGAAGTGTCTATTGATATTAAGTGCATTTGGATGTGTTGTAATATATGACCAATTTCCAGATTAGAGACTATTTTTGATATAAAATAGGTCCCAAAATAACCGTAAGAACCACTGAACTAGGCAAAAATAGCTGTGACAGCCTGAATTACTCTATTAGGTAATACTATGTGACTACTGAACATCAACCAAAATAATTTTGCTAATGAGATCAACTACAAATTTAAAGGTGTAGAAGGGTACCAGTTTATAAGCATAAAATGTCTTTTGAGCTAAACTCTTGGTTTAAACTCATGGGTAAAGTTCTCAAGCTATTTATTATACTTACAATTCTAGTCTGAGTAGTCAAGCCATTGAATCATATAATTGGAAAAAATGTCTTTCTTTGAAACACTAATTTGTTTGTAAACCTAAACCACCAGAGAAATATGTCCTTAATGTACAGGTAGTTGCATATTCCTATGTTTTTATTTAAAATTCTCAGTCACTTCTTTCTGTGCTACACTTATTGTGTACTTTCTTTATGTGTATGTGTGAAAACGTGCCCATGTGTGTATATTTTCTCTGCCATTTTCACAGTCAAGATCAAACTCTTTGTCTTGTGTGGCTTATAAATCAGCCCGCCCGATTTTAATTTTAAAATTGATTTAATAATTTGAGGTCAATTTATGTTTGTTTAGCAGTCATTCCGAGAGTATTTGTATCTGTATGAACAGGTAATCTGTATAAAGGAATTTTTGTAAAAGGAGGTGTAGAGAGCTGTCTTTCTTTTACATGTGTATTTTATAGATCCTAGTAAGATGTCTGTTCACCATTATGAGCAGTCCTATTAATGTGTTTTTTCGTCTACATAAAATTCAGAATACTTTCTATGCTGAATTTAAAAATACAAACATTTTTATATGTGAACTGTGTTTTTTGGTTTATGATTAAATTGCAATCATAGCAGATTGCATTTACCTTTTCATTTTTACTAGTTCTGATCACTCATTTGGTCATCTATAAATGACAGACTAGAAATAAACATGAGATTCTGATAAAGCTAGACAAAAAAAACTTACAGCTGTAGAGAGGACGTTGGATATTTATCCGTGATATTGTCACTACCCTTTATTTCACTATAAAAGAGTACATATTTTTTCCTGTTAATTTCCCTGTAGATTGCTCTAGGGTTACACCTCTCATTTTTCAAGGAAAGAGCAGATGCAAGAAATCAAGGCTTGGACTATCCATCCTCCTTTTTGTCAATGTAAGAGTCAATGATATTGCCAAGAGAGATCAAGCTTAAATATCTTAGGGCTCTGGGACAAGGCTGAAGAAGTCAGGTCAGGAACTAAGGTAGTTCTCTTTTGTCAGTAAAGCAGAAAGGCTCAGGTAGGAGCAGAGATATCCTGTAGGTCAACATCTGAGCGCACAGCAGGTGTAACATGCAAAGCTTTAGGCTTTATGACCATTGCACCTTCTATGAAGAATGAGCAAAGGTTGGGAGATATAATACAGCTGACAAAGTGAAACAGCAGCAAGTTTGTCAGTTTGCTAACCTACTGAGGTAACCTACCTCTAAACTAGGTTTGCTGGGGCATAGTGCCCAATGCCTGAAGAAATGTTTAAACCTAAGACATTAAGTCTCTGAAGGGCAGTGTAGCTGGGGATACTGTTTCAGTTTGCCTGCAAAAAAAAAAAAAAAACCATCACTGAGGATGAAGTGAAAAATGCCTGCTAAATGGTTGCAACATGGAAAAAGCCAGTTGGACTTTGTGACCAGCCACAGAGCAATATTTGCCTTCCAATTACAGAGCCATTGTGGAATAAGATTTGTGACTAAAGTTTGCAGTTAAAGGATAAAAGTAATTTAGGAAGGACAGGACAGGAAAGCAGGGACTCTCTGCCTTGAAACTGGTTCTGAGCCTCTCAAGAACTTAAAATATCTGAGGAAAGATTTAATCAACCTGGTATCTGCACAAAAGAAAACAGGGATCACAACTAGGAAGATTTCTACAAAGGATAAAGGACAATTTTTATGCAGGTGATCAACAAACATTTACGGGAGGCATTCTGCTGGATCTGCTAATCATAAACAAGGAAGAACTTTTTCAGGGTGTAAAACCAGAGGCAAGACCATACTGTAACGAACTTAAGGCTTAACATCGTAAGAGAAGTGAGTAAAGCCAAAATTAAATTGGAGCATGTTATTTGAAAAACATGTTTACTTTTTTCTGAGAAATGTCTACATTATAATTAAAATGAAGGCTGGAAAATAGTTTACTTTTGTTGACACTGCTTTATTTTCTTTGTTAAGGAAGCAAAGTAGAAAAAAAATTCTTGGATCCACTTGGAGTCTCCTAATTTCGTAGTTGATACCTTTTACTGATTTATATTTTGAAGATGCATATCTAGAGGATGATGAAAAGAAATGTAGGTACAAACTGGAACAGACCATTCTTGGAAATATAGCTGATATTTTGTCAGAACAAACTTTCAGATTGCAGGTCTAGAAAAAGAGTTTGGGCAGTTTTCCAGATCAACGACCTACATATTCTCTCACTATGGTAAACAGAATAAAGATTCCATGGTATTTATATGTTTTTTTCACAGAAGAGTAGGCAGCAGATCCTGTGAGAGATGAAGTGAGGAATGGGGTCTCTGGGAATCTCAGTTTATAGTGACAATCATATAACATGAACTACTTGCATAAGAATTTGAAGACAGAGATATTTGAGGTTTGACTTGGTTTCAATGATTGGTATGTTCTGGCAGTGGTGTAGAATTTAACAGTCTCTGTAAAATAGCAAACAAATACAGAAGACAACACCCTAATGTGATCAATATCTTCCATTTATGAGCAAGTCTGCCTGCAGCATGAGATTAGATATATGTAGGAGTTCATTCACTTCTTGATTTTCTGATTGAAAGAAGAAATCTTAACATTTTTTCTTTCGGTCAAACCATGTGCATAGCTGAAGAACAACAGACATGCTAATATTTTCTTTTTTCGCTTCTATATGTAAGAGGTGAATGTTTATTTTTTGGCCCAGCTGATGACTATCTGTCTGTTCGGTATGATCAGTTTTGGTGTAATCAGTTTTGTGCCAACACCCTCTAAGACAGATTTTACTGTCCTGTTCATACACACTGCTGTGTCCACATTTGTATCTTACCAGACTTAATTTCTACCTCTTTCAGGTCAGCCATGCAAAGAAAGTTTGCCCTGAGAAAGAGAGAAAATAAAGGTAAGATAGAAATTATAATGGTGAAATAAATGAAATATAGTGTGAAAGAGTAGTACCAAGACCATAAAAGAAATACTTGGAAAAGAAATATCCTGAGGGTTAAAAAGTTTCTTAAGAGAGAGACACCTTGATAAGAAATAGGTGGGTACTGTACCATTTTTGCTTTAAAAGAAGCTAAAATTAGAAACTTTGCATTCCTAATGTATTTCGTGTTCTCTATTTTGGCTTTAAGCTTGAATTTAAACATGTACAATATTTTCAAAGAAAAAAGAAGGTCTGTGAAAGAAATCTGATAGTAAAACTGTCTTGAAAAGCAGTTTCTTGACTAATGCCGGAGGATTTGCCACTTTCCAATGGTTGAATGTGGCAGAGCTCCCCAGTGAGTCAGCTTTCTTTCATAGACAGGAGTTGCATAGACTTGGACCAGAGAGTGGTTTGGATGTGCCTTAGAATATATTCTATAAAAAAGCAAGTGCTGATTCTCAAACAATGTGGGCTTCATTTTCACTTCTCTCAGCAATCCATTACAGATGAAGGGAAGCTTCTCTGTATTGTGTGAATACAGTTTTTAAAATGGTTTGTTGACTTTTGGAGCCCCCAAATAGTGTTGCCTGAATAGGACAAGTAATGGAATTTCCCGACAGAATAGAAATATGAGATTTTCTGAAATCTGTAAGTAGGTACTTCTACTTAAAGAGCTTCACAGGGAATTATATGTTTGTACATAGATTTTAGGGAAGGAATAGTATATGGACCAATATATGTGTTGTATACTGTAAGAAGTATTTTGGTGCAAGTGATGCATTTTACCAGTATGCCTCAAAGAATTTAACAGTACCCCCAACAGCTGTATAAAGTTTATATGGAAATATACTCTGATTTTTCAGCAGTTTCCTCCATTCCCAGATATTCCCAAATGCCTGATACTTTGAACAGGATGTGTGATAGCACGCTCATCAGTTTGTATGTATTATTATACATAAATTGTATTTAAACATGATTTTAAAAAAACTTAGGAAAACCTCAAATGTGAATACATCATTATGCATCTATACAATATAACATGTCTTCATAAAATAATATAACCTGACTGAAAAACACTCATCATTGCCATATTGCAGCAAGATTTTACATACAAGTCTGTTAATAACAATGGCTGCATAAAAATTGCATTGAGGAAATTGAATGGGTACTTCTCTGCCTTTGACTAAAGTTTGCTGATATAATGTTTCTAATTGCCAGCTCTAAGCTTTAAAAGTCAGGCTGGGTCCTTTCAACATCCCAAACCATTACCAATAAATTGGACCTTGTCAGTCATATTATTCTCTGAATTACGCATTTTTTTTTCTACTAATTTCCTTCTTCAATAACATCCCAAAAGACTTTTCAAAAAAAAGTCTCATGGGTATAATTTGGGTTCCAGGATGCTGACTATTTGTGAAATCAAGCTATATACAAAGAAAGTAACAAGTCAGTTGAATTCATCTGTTATGGTGAATATTGCTGCAAAATTATAAGTTAAGTCCGAAGAGCGAAGGAAGATCTCGTGCCATTGAAGTAAAGGGAGGGTCCATTTGCCACAGTTTCCCACTGTCAGCAAGTGAAATCATCGGGCTCGGAAAGCTTTGCATTTACTAACACAGCAGAAAAGTAGTCAGTCATTTATTATATATACTGCTTCACAGTGTAATCTCTTATTGTTTAGCAGTAGTAGAACTGTCAGATTAAAAATAAATATTTCATGACTTGTAACAGTAATGAGTTCTTGCTTTGATGTATAATCCATTATTAAACTCACCAAATGTTTTTTTAGGCTAACTTATGTGGGTCAACATTAGGCCTTTGTAAAATACAGCTTTCTAGCCAGATGGTTAGAGGTTGTCATTAAATTAGCCTGAATCAGTCGGCACCCCATCAGTTAATCTCATGTACTATAAATGGCAGATGAGTATTCTTTGTACTGATTATGCAACTTACAGCATCTGCCCATTTTCTGCTTGACTGGGTCCTGTCTGAAATGGTCATTTCCCCAAACCTGCTAGAGCCAATCAAAAACCTGCACAGTTTGCAAGAAGACTGCAGGCATATGGCTATTCGGCTTATATTTTCACCATAGGGTACTAAGCCATTATGTATGAGTATATGAAACTATGTACAATAAAGTCATTAAAGTGCTGAACAGTAAGAATTATGGCCATGTTACACATAACGACAGCACTGCAGAAAATGATCATCTGTGTATATTTTCCAGTTGAAGGGTTATTTTATGAATGGCATTTAGTTTCTTATGATGTGGGAGAAAGCTGTCATTCTTGAATTACTTGATTCATATGAATGTAGTTAAACTTTCTTGCAATCATAATGCTCTTGTTATGTTGTTTTGGAGCATGTATTTGTAGTGTACACATGGATTCCTAAAATAAAACCCTAGATTGTGTGAACAAAATTACCTGAAAAATAGGCAAAACCTGAATGCAACCATACTTGGATTGTTACTGTGTAAATAACACATCATCAATTATTTTCCCATATTCCTTCTGAAGGAATATCGAACAAATGCAAAACCATTATATGGATACTAAGAATACCACCATAACAAGACAAGTTAGAATCTTATTAACACTGATAATCACAAGTACCCTTCATATTTTATTTTCCTTAATAATAAAAACTCTTAACTAGACGTTAAATAGCAGAAAAGGAACTTCTGAAGCATGTCTTCTTTTATCCAAATATCATGCTTGATACTATCATAGAGTAGTTAGAGTAATTGCAGTACAGTGGCAATTAATAGTGATAGTGGATTAAGGAAACATTTACAAGACAAAGCTGTTGAACTCCTAGTAGAAACAATAATTAAAAAAAAAAAAAAAATAGAAGATAGGCATTCCCTACTTATATTTCTACCCAAGAAAACAAAATAAATTAATTGCTTTCGAGTAGGATGTCATGGATAATTACAGAAAAGGCTGTGGTTCAGAGTTCTCAAAATTTATATGTTACATAGTAATACTACACCTGCATGTTGTAACAGTGTTGTATCTGCTTTCCATTAAGTGACTGGAAATAGAAAGCAAAATTTCTTTCACTGCACTTCACCTGTGGAGCATAAAAATGCCCATAAATAACATTTAGATGTTTTATTCATATTGTTGAAAAAATGTGTATATTTTCTTCAGAAACAGAAACAGTGAAGTCCTACAGAAATATTCTTTGAATTTGTGAATTCCAGCAGTAATTATAAGGTTAAATAGAAAATTCTTAGCACAATAGCCTTAGTCTGCGTGCACACAGAAAATATAACTTTATTAATGCCACTGCTTTCTATTCTGTGACAGACCAATTATGTGAAGGAGTTGTTTCATAGAGAAACATGCTTTTATCCAAATGCTTTTATCCAAAGCAGAGATGCATAGAACAGTCTGTTTAAAGAAGAAATTCCTGACTCCCAGGTTATGCCATTGAGTAGGAAGGTTAATAAAACTTGCAATTTATTTTGTATATTTATTATAAGGAAAACTAAATTTTATTTCATGATGGTTTGCATCTATATCAACGTCCAAAACTCACAAAATGAGACATTGAGGAAAAAATTTTCCTGTATTCCTTTCCATACACTTATTGACAGAACTGTAGACAATATCACATTCCTGCTGGGAGCCCTTGCTTCCATCTCAGGGATATGCCGAACTAATATTCCAACCACAGATTCACACTTCCCCCCAAAAACCAGTAGCAACTTATTCTGTTGATATAGCAATAAACTTCCATGTGTACCCCAGGTTGGGCTGAGGGTGGAAGGGGTATGAGGAGGCATGAGAACCACAGAATCATATGATAGTTTGGGTTGGAAGGGACATTCAAGATCATCTACTTTCAACAAGCCTGCCATGACCAAGGACGCTACCCACTTGAGCATGTTGCTCAGGGCCCCATCCAGCATGGCCTTGAACATTTTGTACAGAAGATCTGCATATGAAGGAGTTTTAGTGAGTTCTTCTGCCAGTTGCACAACTAAGGAAAGTTCTAAGGAAAATATCCACTAATCTCCGGAATGGATAGTGAGAAAGCTTTCCCATCTTTCCTTTTTCTGTTCTTTGTACCACACTTCTACTGCAATTCTAGGGTGGTTTTCAGAGGTATCCATTCACAACACAGAAGGAACACATCCTAGACAGCTTTCCCAGGAAAGAAACAGATAATGAATACAGCTGCTTTGAGAAGGGAACTCTGCGGTAGCTGAGCAGAGGCAGCCATGTCTGTGGTGCCTACAGAGTAATTGCAGCCTGAAGTATAGGAATGTGCAATAGGAGAAAATAAAACAGCTGAATACATTGAAAGTGACTAAAAAAAATCAGTGTATGAAAAATCATAGGATGCTTTAACTCTTTTCCCCAACTGATTGAACCTATCTGAAGAAAATGCATTTTGCATAAAATCTACAGCTTCAATGATTGCTAACTAACATACAAATGTACGTGTAATGTAATGTTACCAGAACTTGAAAATCAGAAATGGTGCAAAGCACAGACACAAATGTGTTCCAGGGTGTTATCAGCAGAATATCAAAACGGATTGCAACCTGTAAAGCAATGCCACCTTATAACAGCACAAGAGCATAAAAATGTCAGCTCTGCTTCACCTAGCAATGTATCAACTACTCCTGAAACCTGATAGTAAAGAGTAGAAAATAGGGGCCGTTCACTAGAAATATATAATCCCCTTTATGCCTGACCCAACTAATTTATATAAGGAGTGTACTTATCCAAGATATTTCTTGGGTAATTCTGTTTTCCATATTGATACTTTTGATTTTTTTTTTGTCTAGCTTTGTGTTGAGCTTCTCTTAATAATATTATTATTGCACATTTTATGATGATATGATATATAACTTGCTATCAAGAGACTCAAAATTTTGATGGTTTTAAAAAGTGTCCTGTCCTATTCATACAGTAAGTGAAATAATAAAATGAACTTATGCAAAACTTTGTTGTTATTAAGCAGATACATAATTTATTAGTGTTTTGTCGTTCTTACAGCTAAATTCACAGATACCTCAGGACTTAAAAAAATTCTCATCAATAATAGAGAGCAACTAAGAAAACCCGGTATCAGCGCAAAAGATAAAAGAGAGCAAGAGTAAAAAGTTACTTGCTTTTTGTCTGCTGAAATGAGGAAAATTACCTAGATTAAATTTTTCATTAAAAATTACAAAATACTAAGTTTTGCTAATTTTTAGGGAGGTTTTATATTTAAACTCCTTCATTTGTCAGGAACATAGCTATTGACAGCCATCTTGGCTGAGTTTTACGTAGATCTTACATTACTTTTAAACCTTATGTGGCAGCTAAAATAACACAAAAATAAATTACTTAAAAGAATGAACAGGAAATGTAGACAAGGTCTTCCCTCCTATTGTCACTCTTTTCCTGTGTGTTTCCTTCAACTTCATACTCTAAAAGATAAATATTGATTAGGATTATTGAATATTTTCCTCTAAAATTAATTTTCATCTGGGTGTCTGAGACCTGAATTAGTCCACTTAATTTTAAGCTCTTAATGAGTGTATGCATTAGAATAGTTAGGTTCAAAAGAGAGACTCAAGTGACTAATACCAGGAAGCAGCTTTATACTCCCAAACAGTTCAACTCATCTAAAATCTCATTCTCCTTCTAAATGTGACTGATTTTTCTTCACTAGGAGAAGGTTCCAAGGACAACTGTCTTTTTTTACTTAAGTGCCTCAGCCAAGAACTTCAAGGTAGATGATTCACTGAAGTGTGTTTGTCTTCAGGGAGTGATTCTATTACACTGTGATTGCATTAGGGATGTCAATACCACCAAGAAGAGAAAAGTTTTGTCCATTGAAAATTCTCAACCTAAAGAGCAAATACGACTTTTGAAGATGACTTTAGGAAAAAAAGCCCTCAAACTTCTAGAAAAAATTCACGGGTTGTGATCATGATCACCACTGTGAAAGTTAGATTTTGGGCAATACATATGGACCGCTGAAACTGAAAGTCGCTGAAAGTGGGATGGATCGTTCATTCTTGCTTCACCTGCTGTCTGCCTCTGCCATCTAATCTGTAAGAAATCAGGGCAACAGCCATCTGTGTATCTACAAATAAAAGCCCTCATCAATTAAGTTTTATGCTCACAACCTGCCATTATTATTTTAATAATATTCAATCAATTTAATTTTGGAAAATTGCATATTTATTGCTTGAAAGTTTAGATTTAGAAAGTGTAAAATTGCTACTGTAAAGTTAGTACACTAGACAGTCCTTAAAGTTCTAAGTCAATTGCTTTAACATGGTAAAATTCCCAATTGTTTTTACAGTCATCTTTGCTTCCAACTCAAAACAACAGCTACTCTGAGTTGTTTCATTCAAACAAAAGTCCCCAGTGACTGTAAATTCCCAGTTCCAGGGACAATACCTTGAGTATCAGAATATGCAAAGTCAAGCATATTACGAGACTCCACAAGATACTGAGAATCTCTAAATTATCTTATTTACAAATATTAGGTAAGACGGTATATGAATATATGAATTTGCTAAATGGACAACATTTAGGGTCTTTAATAGATTTTTCAGAAGTGACTTTGTAACAGTGGCAAGCGTTGCAGTTTTTGTTCTGACACTCAGAAAAGATTTAATAAATGATCAAAGAAATTATCTTTGTCCACAAGCATGAATAGCATAATCTTGAACAAAAGAATGTCCAAAATTTTAATATTGCTATGAAATGCTATTTTTTATTATAAAAATTCAAATAATATCCAGCACCAGTATTTAAATTAAAGGGAGAGCAAGTAATATGGCAGGGCTGAATAAATACCTTACAAAGACATAAAGTGTATGAAAAATAATAAAAAAGCAGTGGAATATATTTTAATTGTCAAATTTCTTAAAGCTTTAAAAATGGAAAATAAAGTAAAAATGGCCAACTATTTTGTTGAACAAACATGGAAAACCATATGTAAGTTTTCAGATTCATAAACAAGAAAAGATACAAATGGTGAGACCAGTCACAGTGGATAGAATAAGATGGAGGTTAAATCAAATACACAAGAACCACAAAATTAGTATTTTACCTCACATATATAAGGTAATATTTTTCCATTTTTAAATTATATGAAAATAAAAACCTGTCTGAAAAGACTGGAATAACTGCAATGGTGAAAGACAGATAGAAATGACATTCATCATTCATATTTCTTAATGTAAAAAAATAATAGTTCATTTATGGAATAATAGCAAAGACTTTTAATGAAACCATCAATTTCTGCTGCCTTAATAGAAAATCACAAATATTTAATACAAATATATGTATCTATTTAGTCCCTGAAAAATTGCAATCCCATGAATTTGACTTCAAATCTAGCCTAGCCTTAGGACATATTTTGAATCATAAAGGAATAGATCAGCTGGGCATGAAGAGAAAAGTAAATTACTCCAAGAATTTAATCAAAAGGTCATGACAGTACATTAACCTAAGACTGTTCTTTAATACACACATTTCTTAATAATAGCAATCTGTCTAAACTTAACTGAAAATAATGAGGATTCAGCCATAATTTCAGATTGGCAGGTAACTGACACTTCATCAAGTGTCTTCCTCATCACAGCAGGATGCATCTTCTCTGGACTTCTGTATGTATAGTTTGCATAAATAGTCCTAAACTTTACTTATTTCACATTCCTAAAGACTGTCTTAAGAGGTTCAGAGGCCTGCGAGTCCAAAGGGCAGGCTTTAGTGTGGAAATCTTCCATTATCCAGGTATTTGGAGTAACCTTTCTTGTCTTTCACATTTCTAAGCTTTGGCTTTTGTTCAATATCTCTCTATTCCTCTTAGGCTGCTCATCCCTGTTTTCACCTTCTAGGAAAGCCCATTTTTTGATTAAACTTCTCCTGGAATTCCTTGTCCCCCCGTGCTGTCTTTCTGCCATGGATGCATGACATTATTCACTGCAGAACGTACGTTTTAATTTGCAAAGGCTGCCCTTGAAGATCAGCTTTGGCTTACAGTCATCACAGTCATGCACAGTCTTCAAACAGTTCATCCTTTTCCTTTTCTGTGATTAATGGCCCATGTTAGTATTCTTAGGTACTAATTAGTAAAGCATGTGTCTTTTTCATCAGAAATAATGTCTCTCTCTTTCCCTTTTTTTTTAAACGAAGTTCCATTCTTACCTTGATATGCCTTAACGTAAAAGATGAAAGCCCTTTACAGGCATCTCCTCCACAATATTTCATATTGGTTTTGTTGTATGTCTAGAATTAAGAATTCTAAAAATTCTCTGGCTCTGACTTGTTCACATCTGGTATCTCTGCACATAACACAAGGAATAAAATAACAAAAAAACCTATAAAACTACCATTATGAAAACAGTTCTGTGGAGCACAGACATCGGCATTCTGTGGAACACAGACAGTTCACCCTTCCTTGGATTTTTTACTTTACCAGTTTCTCCCTCATTATTTGTCTGCCTAAAGCTATCAAACTGCTAGATTTTTGCTCATTAAAACTGATTGTTCTTACTGGACTGAGATCCACAAAAAGAAAGAGAAAATAAAAGAAGATAAGTTTAAAGGTCTTTCTCTTATCTGTAGAGCTTTCTCATTAAAAATCAGAATGTATTTGTTAAAAACTCCAAAATTTGCTCCCTTTCCTGTTTTTATCATTTCAAACAAATATGAGTTCCAATGAAATGAATAGTATAATAACAATTAAACCTTGTGCAAGCATATTTGTTTGTTTATATCGTTTGATTTTGTTTACAACCACTTGAGTTTCAGAAACAGGTGCTGTCTATATTTGTCTTTGCTAAACATCTCTAGATGGACTCACGTCATAAGATTACTCCTTTATTAACAGTATCACTAACATTAAAAATTTGTAGGTGACATTGGTACATCTTGTAGGGACCACTTCTGTTGAAATAAAGTACATGAATAATTCACATGTATGCTCAACTAAGAAAGGGAAAGCTAAATATTCATTTGAATATTAGTATAATAAACAATTTTCCCAAAGTTTAGTTTCATGCAAATTGTACTTGATTAGCATATTATTACAGATAATCCATTTTTCAGTGAGACATTTAGTTTTTCAATCTTTGCTCCTGTTAAAAAATTTAAAAGTAATTTAAATTTAAATCGTGTAATTTAGAACTGCCATGGGCTATTCCCTCTCTAAAACAAATGTTCTTTAGTCCAAATCTAAGATCTAAAAGCTTTAAAAGAAATTGGAATCAGTGAGTATTGGAAAACTATGATAATTTCAATGCTTGGAATTTTGAAGTATTTTCTGAAAACAAGTAAAACTATGGTTTACACCCATGATTTCAGATATCAACTGTTATGCTAGGCAAGAAACTAGGAGACGACTATAGATTAAATTATTAAGCAATACAACATTGCTAATTCAGATGTCGATGAATATCCATTAATAGGTAAAGAATATTGTATGTGGATAAGTGTGTGCATGTGTCCTTGTTTTTGTGCCTAATACAGTGCCCCAAAACTATTTCATGTAACTTACAACACATCCATGGTTAAATTACCTATGCTTTCAATTTTGTACCTTTTAGTCTGCATTATGCTGTGAACAAAACTATTATGCTTTACTTTAAATGTTAGCGGACCGTGACCCTAGTTCAACAGTCTTTATTTTATTACAGTCTTGCTTAAGTTTGTACACATCATGGACACATTTAAATGCTTTGCTATTGCTGAACGGAGATTTATTTATACATCCTAAATGCCAACACTTCAATGTCTGCTTATGTTTATACTCAAAGCAGATTTTGTATCTGAAAGTAAACATTGATAGCTTGTTGTCAAGTGGCAATAGATTAAATAGAATCAGATTTGTTGTTCCTGTTTCCCTTTTCTAGGTATGTTACACTATCATACAGCTATTATTAGATTAGTAATACTAATAAGTATTACTTATTCAATTCAACAGAATTGAATTATTCTGTTATGAGTACTTGTAACCAGCTTATTAAGTAAGCAAAAAAGAGAATTATATCAAAAACAATAACAGAATAAAGTTTGAAGGATGTCTTCTAATAATGTTTGGGCATATATGTTCAATAGCTCAATCAGCCTAATTCTGTTCAGATAAATTTTATTTATTATGTGTTTCAAGTATCATGAGATACACAACAAAGAAGTATTTGACAGAAAGAAATGGTGAATTAAGAGTTTATTCTTTAGAAAAAAGCTTCTAGGTGGCAAACACTGTAAGGTTAAATTTGCAGATAATAAGGCAATCCAAAATACATTGAAAACCAAAGCTTTTCCTTTGATGCCAGATTAAAATTCTAGGACAGAAATTCAGGTCAACACATCCAGGTCTGACAGAGACCCTGAGGGGTTCTACTGTCTTAACCAATCATTTATTTGTTTTTCTTCTGTGATATGGGAATGTCTTGATGCATAATATTTTAAAAAATGAAGACACACAGGAGAACTACCAGCAAGTCCATAATGTAAAGTTTTTAGCTTTGACTTAATAGCCTGAAGACTTTAGCCTAATCTACAGTTCATTTATTTTCAATGCCAAGTGAAGGGAAAAATAGAATGAGTTTGAACAAAGATGCCTGAGGGATCACTTGCAAATGCCTGCAGTGGGAAGCTACCTAGGACACAGACTTTTCCAGTCTTAAGGTACCTGCTATGATAAACTTTTTCCATGTTGCTGTGGTCACAGGTAGGAAGAAAGCAGCAAGAATAAAACAAGTAGTTTTGACTATACAATAAAAAGTTTCCATTGTAAAATAAAAGACATAAATAGGAATGGTCAAATTAAATGTATTAGCTAATGTAGTAATTGATTGAAACCTCAATCTTACATGACTGGAATATCCCACCATAAACTTCCAGACTGAGAGAGCCAAGTCTAACCTGCTGGAAGGCAAAGTGCTATGACTTAGATACAGTGAAACAAAAATTTTGGAGGTAACACCAGTATTTGGCAAAGTAGCAGCATGCTTAGTAGTTGCAAGTACAGTCCTACATGACAGAACTAGAAAACTCTTATACTAGCTCTCTTTTTCAGTGGCAGGTATTGGTCTTGCCATATGATATGATGTTTACTGGATCAGCTAACAGCAGAACTGGGTTTAAATGCAGACTGTCATTTTTGATCAAGGCATAGTCATATGATATATATAATTTTTGCTTTTTAAATTATATGATAAATAAAAGCCATTAAAACTGAAAAATGACACATTATTAGGTAGTAACACTTTCAGTTTAGTGGTTAATAGCAAAACTTATCTAGGGCAAAGAAAATGAATACTTATATCGGAAGGAAAAAAAATTCTAAGGATAAAAAGAAAAAAAAAAAAAAAAGCTGTATTCCTGAACCAGATTACATGAATATTTAAGCACTTTTTTTTTTCTGTAAAGAATATGAAAACACATGTAAACCAAATGCATTTTTGCTTTATTCTAAACAGAATCATAACAAGCTTATTTAACTCTATGTAGCCAAGCCACAAACATTGTGATGTTCAAAGTTCTCAGTAAGCACAATATTTCTACACTTTTAAAAACTCCTCCATTTTTTGCATAAAACATAATATCTTGAAAATACTTATCAATGCACTGTTAAAGCATTCCTTTATGACAGAGGAATGCTACTTGATGTAAAACTGGAGGCCTGTTTTATGTCTACCAACATCTGTTTGTAACCGGGCTCTACAACACAAGATGCTGTTGCTGTATTGCAACTGAGGGAAAGAGGCATGAAAACATTCTTCATTGTGTGAGAATTCATAGAACAACCCAGACCTCCTGAGGCTGCAATTATGTGGAACTATACAGCTACACAGAAAAGAATTTGTTTATATAAACCACCATGGATTGCTTGTTTGTAGCATGAAATTGAAATGCCCAGTAATTTTTCATAACTGGGTGCCAGACATTTAGTGGATATACTTCATATGTTTTGACCCTGGTAGCCAATGCTGTATCTCTTAGAATGCGTGAGCTGGGCATCTCAGTAAGTAAGGTCCTCTACACTTCAAATGGGTATTAGATTTCCTATCTAAAATGAGGTAACTGTCCTAAGAGCAAGGTTTCTTTAGCTGCCTATTTGTATCATATTTGAAGGCAGAAAGGAAGGAAGACTAGAAATCAGTGTAGAAGAAGCAATACTCTCCACAATTTGTGGAACCAATATATTTGCAAAAGACATCAAAAGCAGAGTGAGATAAATACTTTGTCCAGGACACAATAGTTGTACTAGTAAGAGGCAAGCTTTTGATATTGACTGCCTGTTACCTGACATACTTACATGTAAAAAAAAAAAAAAAG
>VZRL01006557.1:2023531-2037202 GCA_013397895.1 Origma solitaria
AAACCTTAAACAAAAAAAAAAAAAAAAAAGGGAGGGAGAAAAGCAGACAATTCTAAAATAGTATAGAAAAAACACTGTATTACTGTTCAATAAAAGCAAAAATAACCTCACAAGAGCTTCAGACAACTAATTGCATTATTTTTCATGTTTACAGTTTCCAGATTAATGAAATCATGCCCTTCAATCATAATTGCATGCTTACAACCCTTTGTAAGTATTTTCATAGCCAGTTTTAAAAATTAGAATAGCATCTTTTCCATAAAGTGTGTCTTTCTATATAGTAAACCTCATATTTTCAAATACAGATATGCTAAATACTGAAATGATAAGTCCTTGATTTCTAACCCTCTTTGATATGAGGCAGGAAATATGTGTACTATTCTCAGGACATATCAAAGCCCAAGGAAAGAAAAAGGCTGTGAGATTGGTGCCAGACAGCTATTGTAAAAAATTCTGTCTTTTATAGGTCATGTTTCTGGAAGCAGTATCAAAGTGAAGAGTTTTCAGTTTGCCTGCTATGCCCTAGGCTCAGAATGAGTTGATTATGAAAGGGTTATTCAGTCTGTAAAAAAATCCCCAACCCATTGTGTCTCTACAGGAGTGAGTACATTTAATTAAATAAAAATAAAATTACCATAGGGAGCAACAAAAAATATTTTCTGTTCTCTTGAGAGCCTTAAGAAAAATAGATCACTGAGGTGAATCTTTTTGTAAAGAAATTTAAATAAGTTGAATATTTCAATTGCTTAAATCACAGTTCCTATGTTTACATGAAAATACATAGTCTTAACTGCATGTGGAATGTTCTTCATAGGGGAAATAGAAAACAATTTCCTTTAATGGATATAAATCTTCCAAAAAAAAGTCAAGAGAAAATTGTGAAAAGCAAAATTAATCAACTTGAATTTTCAAAAATCTTGAACTTCTAAAATTTGCATTCTCTTAAATCTGTAATTTAAATTTAATTTAAACACAGTATGTTATTCAGCAGTATGGCTGACATTGTTTTAAAGAACTCAAACAAATATCATTATGGTACTAAGCTAAGCTTTTTCAAAGCTTTAAAAAGCATATAAAATATCTTCAAGTAAAGTATATTTTTTTCTTTTCCAGTATATAAATAGATATGATTGTCCCCCCCAGCAGCTTGCATATTCCTATTATTTTGTTAGCAGCATATTTTTTATTTCAATGTGGTACAGATATCCATGTAGCAAACCCCTATGTAAAAAGAACAGGAGCAGTACTGTAACAGCCTTTCTAAAAATTTGAATACCAAAATTTAACTGCATTAAGAATAGTACTAGGTTTCCATTTTAATCCTATAAACTATGGACATTCTAATTTACTTTAAAAAAAAATAATTCTAACAAGATTACTTTTTCAGGAGAGACTCAGCATCAAAATATATACCTTCCACTATGTATATTTGTGAAATTTACCACCTTTTCTAAGATGATGTGGCTTTTAGGCTCTTGTGATGGTATTTAATGACAAATTAGTTCGAAGCATGTCAGTAGATCAATATACAGATGAACTTATTTGCTGATCTAGCCTGCCAACAGGAGATCATAAATAGTAATTTAAAGTTATGAAAATATAGTACTTGAATCCAAAGATGATCTCATTTACACCGGCAAGAAAATTTTAACATTGTACAATGAAGGATTTTGCTTTCTTTTTTATTTATTTAGTTAGTTGGTTAGTTAGTTTGCTTGTATGTACTTATGTATACTGTTTTGAAGGGCAAATATATCTTTAATATTGACAAAATTGTTATCATATTTATAGTGGTTTACAGGTCTTAGATGTTCTGGTTGAGGATTTAACTAGAATCTTTACTAAACTATTGAGCTTTTCTTCCTTTAACCATTTTTTCCTTGCTGACTTCAACTGAACACAAAGTTTGCCCTTCCCTCCCCTATTCCCCTTCAACTCTCCTCCCTCTTCTATATATTTGTTTTTTTTCTGTTGACAAAGACAATTCCTGCTAGGTCTTGCTTGTGGATATATTCTTTTATCATCAAATTGAAGAATTATGTTATGTCTTAAACAACAAAACAGGCATTTGAATCTCAAATAATTGCACTTTATTTTATAGAACTGCATTTTGACAATATTTCAAAGCCCCGTCTGCCAGCTTCTTAAAATCTTTCACATTACTATGATATGATGAATAAAAACTTTGTGTGTTTTGGCTTATCTGAGAAGCAGGTGGTCCTTTACTGCAACTTTAATTACTATCTGAAAAAATCATCCACCTGAGAGCAGTGAATGAAAGACTAGCTTTTAGAACTTGCTGTCATGACGAAGAAGGAAAAAAGAGTGAAAGTAAGAATATTTATGCAAGAAAACTGGAAACAAAGAAATGTTTGAAAATTTTTGCTTAATTTTGGAAATCTTTACCTACTGACTTCTTTTGACAGTTACTATACAAGGTCTGACATAGGTCAGACATAGGTCTGCTTCTCTAATCTTCATGCTACTGTGATTTAGAAGAAACAAATATCTAAATAGAAATAGAGATGTGAGTCTCCTATCTTAAAGATACTTTAAATATTACAACTAAGATAGCTACTTTAGTATGTTCTTTAAGTCCATGGAGAAAACAAGATCACAGAATCGCAGATTGGTTGAGGTTGGAAGGGATCTCTGGAGGTCCTCTGGTCCAACCATGTGGCTTAAGCAAGGCCACCTAGATTTAGCTGTGCAGGACCATGTCCGGATGTCTTCACAACCTCTCCTGAGCAACCTCTGCAAGGCTCACCCTAACAGTGAAAAAGTGCTTCCTGATATTTAAAGAGAGTAGCCTCTGACTCTGCCCATTGCCTCCAGACCTGTGACTGGGCACCTCTGTAAAGTATCTGACCCTGTCTTCTCTCCAGCCTCCTCTCAGGCTTTTATATGCACTGATAAGATCCACCCAAATCTTCTCTTCCCTAGCCCAAACAGTCCCAGCATCAGCCTTTTCTCGCAGGCAAGATATCCCCAGTACATCCATGATGCTCTTACACTGAGAAGTCCAGAAATAGACGCAGGACTCTAAGTGTGGCCTTGTCAGTGTTGAGTAGACATGAAAGATCACCTCCCTCAATCTTCCAGCATCACTCCTAATGCAGCCTAGGACACCATTAGACTCTGCGTGGCAAGGGCACCTCACTGACTCATGGTTTGTCTCCTGCTAGGCCTCATCTAAATTTGTATGACAAACTGCATTCTAAAACTTATTTCTCTTCATTGCCAATAAAGAAAATTTAGAGTAAGTACATTAGTAGATATTACAGTATGTAGACCAATTTATTACTCTAATGCCAGTTGGGAGTTTGCCTGAGTTTCAGAGCATCTCAAGTGGGATTAAACATCTGTTTTAAACACTGAATGTAATCAGTTACCTGTATGCATAAATCACGTTTGCACTATAGGCACCTGAGACACCGGAAGGAGGGAATAGAAGTCTATTCTCCTCTGGAAAGGTGAGTGGTAACCGAGTCAAATATTCTAGCTATCTAAAATGGTATTAGGTCTGTTTTAAGAAATTTGTCTTCATGCTTGGTGTGCAGTTCCAGCAGGTTGCAATTAATATTTCCAACACATATCAAAATTTAACCAACATTCAAATGAATGTGCTGGAGAAATTGTATTATTTCAAAGACATCCACTGAACCTGTCAGATATGAATCAGGATTTGTGGAAAACACTTGAGACACAACAAGGAAACCTGGAACAATAGTCTAGGATCTATTAAATTGCACTAGACACCATTTTTACATGTAACTCAATCAAGGCATAAGTATTCATATTTGAGCTCTAGAGGACGGTCAGTCAGAGAAACCTGGCTGGCCTCCAGCAGCTGCTCCCTCTAACAGCTACTCCAGAAGGGCACAAGCTTATAATAAATCTGCCTAATCTATTTTGAATAATCCAGACATCTCAAGTAACACTAACGGTTTAGTCAAAAGTCCATGCATAGTCAATACTTTTTGCCATTTGATTTTTCCCTAGGATACCTGATACAGGACAAGAGGGAAGGATTTATCTTGAGTGAAACCTGGCTTCTAGGCAGAATGCCCAAAATCATCTTAAATTGCCAGGGATGAGAATGTGTGATCAAATTAACCAAGCCCATAGCAAATACAGGCAGTAAAGTAAAAGGCTTTCTCAAACAGTTTAATCATAGAAACTACTTATAGGCCATTAGCAGCTTTGTAGAACTGTTGGCAGAAATTAATGTTAGATTAAAGCTCTGATATCATTTGAGGTGAGATGGATGTTCAAGACCACAGAACATTACTAGACAGAAAATGGGGATTTGCAGGAATGTTACATTCTTCTGGGCAGCTGCCAGAGGTTTGGTAGGATAGCCGACATCACCTGAAATGACTGGGCAGATGAAGTTCAATTTTGCCTTAAGTTCATTTTATTGCTCCTAGACACCTACAAATATACCATTGCATTGAGCTCCAAATACTGACCATAGCAGGAAGTCAGGTGAATAACTTGTAGACACCACTGCACAAATATGTCTCATTTTAGGTGTGTTTCTGTAGGCTTGAATCCAACCCAAGATCTTACATGTTTTTATTTCCTCAGAAGCTGACAAGGAATTACTGACTCATGTATCAAAATCTTAACAAAATCTTTTGTGCGTACCTACCTTCTCTACCTCACAGGAGAAAGCATACATCTGAAAGAGGTGTCTTTATTTTATTAGCAGGGGGTTTGTGTGTAATTAATGCTATTAATAGTAGGGTCAGCACTAAAAAACTAATTGCAATTTTATTGTGAAAGAATGGATTTGTGATTTGTATGATGGATGCCATAATTGCAGAGGTTTTTAGTATTGAGCTGCATATTCTTTTTCATAAAATTGTCTCTTCGGCTACTTATACATAGGCAACGGAAGATGTCAATTTTTCATTTGACAGGGACAAACTATTGGATATTTCTGTCACAATGGATTTCTTTACTAATTGTGCTATCTAATTTTCTGGAAAAGACAGATACTCTAAGTAAAACAATAAAAACATTTCTTAAATGGCAGCATTCTCTTTCTCATAATTCAAGTGGCAGGTGTTAATCTTACTTTTTAAAGGCAATACATACTTGTTAGCAGGTGTTTGAGTGAATTGATTTGAACTATGCCAGCCTTCTAGTGAAGTAATTATATCCCTGTGGTTCTTTTTATGGTTATGATAGAGCGAATTAAAACAATATTTCACTTTCTCATGTTATGTCAACAATTACAAGGCAAAAAGACATAGAAGTGTTTTAAATAGCACTACTTATTGTCTCTGAAAGTGTAAATACTTTTAAAATATATATATAAGTAAAAGGCAGAATTTCCTATATGAAAATTTTCATGGTATGTCAGTGTATTTATCCTAAAAAATTAAATTTGGATAGAAAACATGCAAAATAACATTGTAACTTAAGTCCTTCCAGACCCTTTAGTGTCCAATTAAGAAAGTATTAACTGAATAGACACGTAAGAATGTCTCTGAAATTACAATTTTCTTGAGCAAATACCTTTGTGAGACCTGATTCTAAGTATTAATAAGACTTGAGAGGCTGAAAACACATTTTAAGTAAGCAGAATTCTGAGGGACTTTTTCAAATGGTCATTTTGTTACAGTAAAGTTGTGAATGCAAAGTAGAACATAAACTTGGGAAAAAAAACTCATGTATTATTGAAACAGCATAAGAAAAAAAAGCAATAAATATAGGATGCTAAGAAACGTTTTTTATGTAAGTACATAAAAACTCTGTATAAAAGCACATGTGAGTTTTCAGGGTCAAAGAGAATAAGAGTATGGAAAAAGATTAAGGGAAAAGAGAAAACTGTTTTAAATTGGTAATAATTAGGTGTAGTTTGGGAGCCAGTACAAGAGATCCCATCAGAAACAAAATAAATTTATTACAGGTTCTTTTAGAAGGTTATATAATTCAGATTATTTTAAATCAGTCAGATCTAGGAATTTCTGAGTGATATCAAAGTAGAATCTCATGAATTTTTAATAAAAGTAAAAGAAAATATTCATGGCCTCAAAAAAGATAGGTTGCTAGCAATCAGCGATTGTAGACAAGATTCCCTTCTCCGTCGCACATACTTCCTTCCTGTTAAATATAGCTACTGGGCAAAGAGGGAACAGTATTCAGTACTGAATTGTATCAAAGCACACATCATCAGATTTTCGTACAGTAGTCAAAACTTCACCAAAGTGTTTAAAACAAGAAAACAGTATGTTAAAACTAATTAGCTTATCCCCAAGTTTGTGGTCACAACTGCTCAAGCACCCTTCACCCCTGACAACATTAGGTGGCCACCACTGATCAGACAGCCCTTCTGTCTGAGTCAGGAGTTGCTTGGTCATGTAGTACTGTTTCTCTACCTTCTCAAAAATACCCTGAGGCCATCATCATAATTCTCAATGATCATTTTAAAAACGAGACTCAAGAAATGCTTATCTAGTGTTGAGAGTCAGGGATCAGGACCCAGGTGTGAACTGAGAAGTGAAGTCATTTAACTTTATGGATTTACACTTTATTATACTGTTCTAAAGTTCTTCAAACTGTAGTGTACAGAAGAACATTGTTTGGTATTCTACTGCACTACTGATGAACTGAAAAATACAGGGCAGCAACCTGAACTCAGGTACTGACGTGATTGTGACTGGGGCCAAACTGGATTGCAGAATATGCAAAGTTATACCAGCTGGCCAGACAACAGCCCCAAGCACATTTTACACACCAGACTAGACACAGTCGTGCAGGGTCCTTATATGTGTAGGATTCGGACAAAACTGCACTTGTAGCACCTTATTTATTTTAATATGTCCAGTAGAGTAATACATGTGAGGGGAAGTCTACAGCTCTCATTTCACAGGATGTATTTATCATTTCCATCTCTGACATTTGAATATATTGTTCCATTTATTTGAAACCAAAATGTTATACTGCTTCATCACACAGTACTACTTCTTAGTACCTGTATATCTGTCTTGCATATGGATTTGCAACTTTTACAGTAACATAGTTGGAAGACCTTGATTTCTCTTAAATATTTTTATAGCGTCACCCCTCTTGGCAAGTCAGCAACATTTTTAAATTAGGAAGAGTCCAAGGCTGTTCATTAGAATCCCTTAGTTATGCAAAAAACTGACTGATAAACATCTTAAATACAATATCAAAATTGAATATCATCCTCTGACAGGTCCCAAAACAGACATAGTCAGCAAAACTTACGGAATGTTTGAGTGAAGTGTTTTAGAACAGTTCTGATTACCAGAAACCTTTGAAGTGAGTTCGCGTTAGGTTAAGTGATGAGAAGCTCATCTGCACCCAGAAAAGAAAGCAGAAACAATGTCACGAAGAGTGACTTGGTTAATAACCTGTCTTTGTTGCTCTCAGGCCCACACAGGAGAGCCACCATCCCACCAAAGGTCTTCATAAATATAGAAGAGAACAGGGACACAACAGGAGGCAGGAATCCAAATTGCAGACTCCTAAGGAGTGAAAATTTTGTCTGAGCAACTCCCAGGGCTCTCCCAGCAGGGCCATCAGCCCTCTTGGCAGCACATGAAACCCATCAGGATGAATTATCAGAACCAGCTCTCCAGAGCACCTTACCACCTTTTGGAACAATGGTGCTGTTATGAAACATATTGTGGGGAGGGGGGAAGATGGGTTTGGGGACCAGGAGAGTGGTGTGAGGGCACTGGCAAGGGGCTGATGCCTTGGGAAGTTATATGGCCAGTTACCAGCCATATAACTGGGAATACTGGAATCCAGGGCTCACTGCTGGGTGCACTGTCAGGCCAGCTGCTGGAGTGAATCCACCTGTATGTGTAGGTACATATCCTCAGTAGTAGACCCCTCTCCTGCTGAGACAGAGAGGAAAGCAGGATGAGGCAGTGGGTACTGTTTGTGTTCATGACAGCTATCTCCGATCTGTGTGACCAGCCATTTGTGTCTGTGTGCTTAGGTGTGCACATGGACTCTGCATGCTATCAACACGTGCTCAGCCTCATTGATGGATGGATTGGGGGATTGAGTAGAAGAGGGAGAAACCTGGGCCTTAGAGCATGACCCTTTGCCACAGGAGGTCCAGGTCACGTTAGAGGAAGAGTCTTCCACATTCCCAAACTCATATGATGAGCTATTTTACTCTATCAAACTATGGCATTGTTTCTTAAGGACTGAATCCTTGCAGATCAAGCCCCTTACAAGCAGCAGGATTTATGTGATGTTTTGAACATGCCATAAAACTAGCATGTGCTGGATTATAAATTAATTAAACGATGAATTATAATAAAAGTTTGCAAAAATATAAAAGCTTTTTTATGTTAACAGGAGCATCTTTTCAGTTTATACATGTCACTATGAAAATACTGGTGTTTTGTAACACAGACATTTTTGCTGCTGGTGCATTTCAATTTTAGCTTCATTCTTCTCCTATCCTGCAAGTTCTACCCATATTTTAGAATATTTTATGAGAAGCTGAGGAGCTAACAGTTTATCTCTTCAATTGCAATGATTGGCCATGTTGCATGTCATGCTATATGTAACTGTTCATAAATCTGTGAGCAGATGGGGATGTTTTGCTGCTGACAGATTGTTGTTGTCCTTTCCTCTGAGTGAAAAGCAGTTTAAGACACATCCTGAGCATTTCCATTTTCAACTGACTATATATGAAAGGGTGGAATAGCCTCTCCTGCAAATGCCTTGAAGCATATGACTTGTCTAACAGTGTATATGTTAAATCTTCAAACCATTTTCGCTCTTGGTAATTTCATTCTTAAACTACATTGGACAGCTCCCTCAGTATATTGTTATTTATGGGTCTTATTCTAAGGCATTTAATCCCTAACTGAATTGCAATGACCATCTACTTACCATGGAGCACCTTTTTGCAACTTGTCTGTGTCTGTTTATGTTGTGGTTTAACCCCAGCTGGGAACTGAGCCCCATGCAGCTGTGCATTCACACCACCATGGTGGGACGGGGGGATTATCAGAAAAGTAAAAGTGAGAAAACTCATGGGTTGAGATAAAGACAGCTCAATAGCTAAGCAAAAGATGAACATGCAAGCAAGGCAAAACAAGGAATTCATTCACCACTTCCCACGGGCATTCAGGCATCTGTTATTTCAGAGTATGTATTTATTGACATTATTTCAATTTTTTGAAACTGTTTTATGTCATTTCTGACACTGTTGTTTCAACAACATTTTTAATGATTGCTAGGTACCAATTTTCAATGTATAGGACACACATTCTAATTCTATGAATACATTGTTAGTGTGTATGTTAACACATTGGTAAATATATAGAAGTATTACATATCTTTAAAATTTTCTCTGACATTACCATTTTAGATGTTATTAACTTTGAATTTAATAGTATTACTTGATGTAGAAAATAAATTGCAATACCAGAAGTACTTACTGAAATCCCTTAAAATAAATATAATGAACACTAGCATCTTACAGAGAACTGCCTTTGCATTTCCACAACTTTAAAGTAATATTCCTTATGATGGTATTTCAAGTGTACTTCTATATTTTATATATATGGCAGATAAAAAACAAGTGATTAAAAATTTTTTAGAACAGCTTTCAAGGCCCAATTTGTTTTTAGTATATCATGGTTTGAAAAACAAGAATTATGTCAAAATCAACAGTAATATTACCATTTTAAAGAGAGTTTAGACCTCAAAGATTAAATAATTTCATTGGAATACTCTTAAATACTAAGTATGCCTAAAAAGGTTTTACTGATATCTGGTATATAGTCCAGTAACTCACTCAGCTTTTTATTTAGTAATGAATAGAAATTCCTGTCAGCATTGTTCTATTTGTGTGTCTTAAAACTGAGACTTTAATTACAAGCTCACATTTATTGATCACTTCACAACAACAATAACATTTCTGTAGTTTTGATTCAGGGGGGATGTGCCATTTTGTTTAAGGATGAATTTTGAAAAAAATCATTTACCTTTGCTGCCACAAATGATTAATTTAAATGACTATACTTTCAAATTACTCTAAAGCATCTTCTTATTGTCTTAGAAACAGAAATATTTTTTAGTCTTAGAAACAATACTTGCATTTCCCTGTATCAACACCTGTATTTTCTTTTACTCATGGGTTAACATTCCATCAGTGAGGGCATTTTTTCTTCTTTTATTTCTTTTCAAACTACACTTAGCCTTTTGGAAATTATTGCCCTACTTACTGAATCATGCAAAGTCATATCTCTACTTTGCCCTGAAAACATAAAGTTTCTTCCTTATAGGCACTATATCTTTGGTTTTTGGAAAAAAAAGCTATAATAGCAGTCACTGTCATGTTGATTATATCAATTATAAGTGTATAAATAATATGTAGATGTGACCTTGAATCACGATGCCTTTATCTACTTACTCTCAGTTTATATTAGACCAACAGACAAATATGCTCTATCTTTTAATATATATGATTAAACTGTTCTTTAATACTAAATCTAGTACATGGACTAGGTGATCATAATTGCAGTCCTTTCATGTGACACTTGAGCTTTCCTAAAAGTAGATTTTAAATATACCATTTTACCTATTTGTGATGGTTGAAATAATTTATGCAAAATTCATAGAGAAACCTAAAAGATTTTGATCCTGAAAATGATAAGTAAAGGTAGCCAATGTTTGTTTAAGGTCAAATACACGGATCTTGACTTCATGCAGATTTTTTTGGTATAAAGAAACTTTCTTATATAAAAAAGATGTTCATGAACTCAAATTCTCTTTTTTTTTTGGTGCTGTCTATAAAAATTCAGCTGTTACTTCACATTTTTGAAAAGCCTCTAGACTTCAAACAATATTTGAAACACGTATTTTTGAAACACATATTTGGTAGAATTTTTTTTTTTCTTTTTTATAACTCCATCTTTGGCATTGGCTTAACAGGTCAAGGAGGCAAGACCAAAAAAAATGTCTTTCCTTTTCTGCAATATGTTTCTGAAATACTGTTTCTGCAAACGTGTCGCAGGAAGTTATGTCATCCCTATGTGCCAAAGTCTTCCTCAGTTTATTCTTCCAATATAAAGTGCCTGATCTTTGAATAGTATCTACTCAGAGATTTCCAGATTACTTCTCTGAGGCTGTGGTGTGCTGCTATGTTGCTTTAACCTCACTAAACTATACTCAAGTAACGTTTGTGAGAAGGTTTCTAGATATGCCAGACATTTGTTGTTAATGTATCTGCTAGTGAACCCTTTCAGAATGTCCTTTTCTATGTCATTTTTTTTGTCTAAAGCACAAGTGAAAAAATGGAGTATAGAAATATGATTCCATAGGGAAAAAAGAAACCAACAAAGCAAGAAGCTATGAGTGTTTCGTATTTCAGAGGTACACCGATGAGCATTTTTAGAGAACGTAAGAACCCATTACGATTTGTAAACTTTCAGTTGGATTCTATTAGGATAATTTAAGTTCTACATTGAAGGTGAAGGTTATAAAAATGCTGAAATTGTTCATAACCATTGCTTATTATGGTATCTACGATATCCGAGGAGAACCTGGGAGAACATCAGATGCCTGCTGACTCCAGATCTGGATGGAGTTCAGATAAACATGAGCATCCCCTTAACTTTAAGGGAGGGAGAGCGATGGTGCAAGTAATACAGCAGCCACACTGTTTAGTCTTTAGGTTTTCTAAATTTTTCACCTCCTAATATTTCATTACTTAGTATTTCAGTAGTTGTGCTGAAAATAGAAAAATTACTTTCTTTAACATGGCGAAGATTTATTTATGGTGAAAAATTGTCCTTGAGCATCTCTCCATCTCCTGAATTGGAATGCCTGAGGCATTCTTTGAACCTCTTATTGCAATCTCCTTAACACACCAATGTTTTTACAAAATTGTATGATAGAATGAGTTAGCATCTTTTTCACAGACAAAAGAACAGTCAATTTTTCTCTTTGTAAAAACTGATAAAATGGCTTTCTATACATCATGTAATTTTATTTTTCTTCATTTACGTCAATATAGCAATATACATTTAAAATAAGGAAAAAAAAATTATACATTTTCAAATTCAGTGCACAGTAAGTTTGGGAAAGACCATCATTTTATGTAACAATAGATATAGTTATTAAGAGAAGCAGAAGAATAAAACATGAGAGAAAGACAGAAAAAACCTCACATTCCTACTCTTTCTATTTTTCCTTTTTTCCTGACAGATCAAACTTTTCCTCCAATATTTTCCATCTCAAAATCAACCATGGGTTTTGGGGGTTTTGCTTGTTTGTTTGTTAACTTTTTTTTTTTTTTTTTAAAGGAGAACTCTGCATTTCAAAGGACTCAGAAAAAAAAAATAGTTTAAATTTAATCTTGAAAAAAGGATATTGTGAGAAATAGATTTTTACAATGCCCTACAGATTTACTTTAAGTATAATGGCATTTGTGATCAAGTTGTCTCCCACAAAGCCATCTGCAGATTCTGGGTTAGCAATAATAAAGCTTAAAACATTCTTGGAGCAGGGAGTCTTGTAATTTACAAACACAACACAATAGACCACCAGTTTTGGGGAAAGTTCTCATTACTGTGACCTAATGAATCTCTTTTGACTTATCTGGGACAAATTTTCTGACATAGATTTTCTAAACATATTCTTTTTGTTTACATTTAAAACTTCCACATTCCAGCATCCATAACATAACATAACATTTAACTACCATGCAGATGACACCCTGTAGGAGAGGAAGTAAAAGCTCTTTACGGCAGGAAAAGCTAGTGTACACATTTCTCCTTTGTATCTGTGGTACATGAAACCAGTTCATGAGCAAATGGCTGTTCATCACATAAGCCAGAGCAAAATTTATTAGCAGATATACTAATAAATAAGGTTATAGAATGATTAGGGATGAAAAATATCGCTAAGATCACTGATCTCAACCGTAGGGTAAAAGACGACCTAAGTTTCCATCTGCAATAGCAAATAATCCTGGCCAAGTAATCTAAGACAGAAAACCATAAATAATCTTTGATATCAGTACCACTCTATTTCTATAGAATCCGAATTTATTTTAAAGCCAACTTCTACAAATCAAATAATAAGGGGTTTTTTTCAAAAATAGTGTAATATCCTACCTGATAATATACTTATGAAAAGCTCTTCCATCGATTTTAAAAAAATTTATGGACCGCGAATTGCATCTGTTGAACAAAAATTTGGAACATCATTTATATTTCAACTTCTAACATTTCTGCTCTTTATATGATCTATGATATACATAATCTCTACAACTGTGTGTTTCATTTCTGACTGTTTTAAATGTCTCCATCTGTTTTAGTAATTTTTTTGTGGATTTAAACCAAATAGTTAGGTTTTTCCCCTTTCCCCCTCCCACAGCACTTTGTTTGCTTTTTACTTTTGCTTCTTTTTTTTTTTTCCTTTTGCTTACATTTTTGAGCAAAGTTATTTCTAGGAAACACATGTACTTGTCATTTTTGAGGAAATGTGTACAGTTTAACTATAAATAATGAATTGTCAGAGGATAGCGAATACTGAGTTTACAGAAAGCAAAGTGTTTGTAACTACTCATATATAATTTGTGTCTAAAACATGCCAGAAAATGTCTGACAAGGTACAGAATATATTTCTTTGGAGCCATCAGCCCTACTTTGTGAAAAA
>VZRL01006557.1:2040501-2123705 GCA_013397895.1 Origma solitaria
TTTAATTAAAAAAAAAAAAAAAAAAAAAAGCCAAGAAAAACAAAAACCCAACCCCCCAAAAAATGAAATTACTATAATTTTCAAAATGCTTGAATTTGCTAGGCAGTCAACTATATGGGTTTTGAAAATTTCCTGTTTTCAGCAGTAAACTTGTGCTGTTACTGTGAACACTCACAATTTCTGTGTATGTGTGGCATGCATGCACAATCAAACTTTGAGCTTAACATGAATTCTACAGAACGGACAAAAAAGAAACCTCCGTGGTTTTCTAGTACGAAAAACAGAGAATAATCAGATTGCATTGAAAAGATAATTAGTAGAAAGTGCTGATATGATTGCAAAGAATGAGTACAGCTGTTTCTGCCTGTAAGGAGACACAGCCATCTGTATGAACAAGGGCTTCATTGCAGTATGACAGCTTCCTTCTGAAACCAGCACAGCTGAGCTGGGAGGAGACAGGGCAAAAAATTTCACTTTTCAATTAGGCTAGTAATTTTTTTGTGCTATAATACTGAAGATTATATTTTTCCCATCCTTTTTCAGAATTTGTTTGAAGTTCTTTTCGTTTTTTGAAGATGAAGTAGACTAAGCCTGAGGGCTTGCTAGTCTACTCAAATTTCATGACTCCATCTGTTTAGAGCCTTAATGCTTAAACAAGGCTTCAGTGTACAGAATTAATTTTAATAAATACAATTCCATTTAGAATGTATGGGAATAAGTTCTAACATAATTTCCAGAAAAAATCACTTGGTGGCTTTGGAACAGAGGGGATCTTTCAGACTATGGTTCAGGCTGCAAATGACTAAGAATATAATCAGAAATAAGTAATCCATAAAATTTATTGCTATTGTGAATAAAAACACACATATATATATATATATATAAGATTAAATTCTGTTGAAATTTTCCTGTCAGACAACTGTATAAACTGTCATTATTGATAACTATAAGTAAATAAGTAATATTTCCAAAAGAAACAGAAAAATAACTCAATTTTTTCCTGTCCTTCCTCTATGAGAAACAATCTGACTCCTTTCTCTATCCATCAGCAAAAAACCTGAAATTTATATTCACAACTGGGTGGAACAATAATTTCAAATTATAAAGTCTTGCTTTGAAATGTCCACAGGAGTGTGTCTGAGTTAAACCTACCCTTACTTCTGGAGGGTGAGGGAAATTCATCCCCACACCAATCATTCATTTAAGCACAGAAGAAAATTCCATACCTTTGGTTTTACGTATTGAAGGTTTTGTTCTTCTTAATGAAATTTTTACAGGTAAAACATTTTCCTAACTCCCACTATCACAGGATTGCAAAAGCTCTATCTATAATAGCTCCTATTTTATAAGTCATTTCAGCTCCTAATCAAATATTGTAAAGCGTTTAACAGTGAACTCATTCACATCAATTCACTTTTTATGAAGCAAGAGATGGAGGCACTACATTCTATTCTTTTTCTCCTCAGCTCTGCACCTCCTACTAGTTCAACTTTGACTTCAAGGTTCTTGTAGTTCTTGCATTATTCTGAACCACTTTCAAAGACGGTGTACGAACATACGCATATCAGTGTGTGGCTGCTTTACACAGAGTCATAAAACATTTATTTAAACAGAAGAAAATGAAAGGTGTAAGATTGATTAATTTTTATTTAATTTTTTTTTCTTCTCCATAGAACACTGTCAAAACACTTTTTTGATAGAAAATGCTAGTATCTGCTTTTCTGCTTTATAGACACAGAATAACTGTAATCACATATCTGTATTGTATTGTTGATGAGTGAACAACTTGCTTTTAAATAGAATAAAAATTCAGAGTTAAAAGGGTATGGAAGCATACATGTTCAACAGAATTTTAAGGAAAACTGAAATCCTCCCCTTACCAGCATTATTTTTATGATTCAGAAAATAGAATAACTCCAAAATATAGAGAAATAGCTTGGGTTTGTATTGAATGGTGTGCAGGATGAGGGGAGTATAGCTTTTTCGTAATAACTGTCAATTAAGTACAGCCTCCATATCTGACATCCTTTGCTTTGTTCTCCTTTGATGTTATAGTGACAGTTATCCACTACTATGTTGTTTTATTTTTTTTCTTGAGGATCTTGGTGCCATCCTGGTATAATTTCAGTCACAAAATAGACTATTACCTTGGAGAACCCATTAATAAAATATGCAGAAACAGCAGCTAATGAAACAACAAAATGAATAAAAATTAAATTACTTCTTTTTTTTTTTTAAAGCCAACAAGAGCAAACAAGCAAAACTCACTTTTGTAAAATTTAAAGAACAATTGCAAGAAAAGTGATATGGGATTTGTTTACTGTTTCAAGTTCACCTTCTCCTGTTTATGACCAAACTTCATTATGTAGAGGTGGTCTTCATGATTAATTTTGAGATTTTAATCTAGTTGTAAAGGCTCAACTCATATAACAGAATAGTTAAAGTCTTGACAATGAAAAGAAATATATTCTTTTCTTGTGTCTTCTTTAACTCTTTAAACAAGACCATAAAAAAAAACAAAGCCTTTAAGAAAGCTAGAGTTGAATACTTTAGAAAAGTCAGCTTTAAATCTTTCCCCTGAAGTCTGCTGAAATCAAGAACACCTTAGAAGGACAACGTCTCTGTCTCTGATCTCATACTGTATTCTGTATTCTGGTGAAGAAATTCAGTTGATTTGGACATGAAAAGCAAACATAGGTATTTGCCATAATTTAAAATATTTAATTGAAACATAGAAAAACTTGATATCAAGAAGCATATTGTCATACTGATGATAATTCGCATGGCTGATTTGTTTTGATTTGTTTAGATCCTATTTTAATTTAATCTTCTACAGCATATGTAAGAAATGAAACCAACATAGCTACAGAAAAGCAGCACAAGTGTTAACTGTGCATAACAATAATCAGTCGAACAACACATCTGTCTGTCTCACAGTTCCACTTCGCAAGCTAGTTACAATACACATCACTAGGCAGAAAAACAGAAAGCATATATTTATTGCAAAAGGCTATATCTTACTATACAGTTAATTTTTTTTTTTTAAAGGAAAACATTAGATGAACTGTTTCTGAAAGGAGTAACTACATGTAGCTACAATGAAGGTCAGATAACTGTGTCAGAAACAATTTGGAAGCATTTGATGACAACCAAAGTCAAATCCATATTATAGAAATTAAAGTTTATGATTAAATCTTATAAAATAAGGTTCTACACTGTGCTTATAATCATTTGAGTTTGGCACATAATTTGAAAATATGGTTTCTTTTATTAATTTAGTTTCCATAATTTTTTATGTGAAAAAGTCGGTAGAAGTCTTCAACATGAAGATGGAAACAATTTTATGTCTCTGTCCTAGGTGGAAAGCATCCTTCTCTTCCTCCACCACTTTCTCCTCCTCCTCCTCCTCTTTCTCCTCCTCATTGTCATAAAACAATAATAATGATGAATTATCAAGTATCTTGAATAAGGTCTTAGAATACAATATATTACTCTACTTTATAAAACCTACCCTACAAGGATTGGCTGTGAAAAGAATACACAGGTCCAAAGAAATACAAATTGTGGGTAGAAAAATACCCAGACAAAATAATAAATAGAAGACACCAAACCTCTTCCACCTACATGTTATTACATTATTGAATTACCTTCTATTATTATTATTATTATTAGTTATTATTATTATTTATTATATTATGAGAATGGAATAAAATTAGCAAATATAATCACAATTATCATTTTATTGTATATAAAAGTAAAAGTCTTTCAATATGCATATTTTTCTTTTATGAAGTTAATCAGATGCTTCCTATTTGAAAAGAGAAAGTTTTAAGGATGCATTCAGTTTCCTAGTTTAACAATTCCTTTTCAAACAGCAACTAGCAATGACATGACAAGAAAACTAGGGCTCTTTCCAGACTCTCTCCAAAGTCCTCATTTACTCATTGAAAGGAGTTGATTCAAGCATAGTTCAATTCAATATACATCCATGTTCATATTTTTAAGCAGATGCTAGCAAGCCTTTGCACGACATGCAATGTTCCCAATGGCAAAGAACAGTGGGCAATCTGTTCTTCATCTTTTGAAGATGACTAGCTGATTATTCATCTCATTCCCTAACTATTAAGGATGAATAATGTGGTTTGGGTTACCAAAAAATGAATCAACATGAAATTTTCACAAAACTGGGGAGAAAGTTCAATTATTTTTGAAATCAAAGTAATATTAGAAAGCATTACCTACAGAAACCAATATATCAGAAAAAACTCCAAATTTTTTTGACAGAATATCGGGCCTCAAAAATACATAGTCCTACCAGTGTTGTCGTTATTCCAGTTTAAAACTGCGTTGCAAATTGTTTGAGTTGTTATGAGACTTCACCTTTTGAGATTCATTCATTTCTATTGCCTGTTGCATCCATGATTACCTCAGCAGTACCCAGTGAGCCTCAGTTTCCATAATTGTAGCATCTTAGGTTATCTGTTATATCTTAATATAGTGTGCATTATAGAATATTATTATTTTGCAAAGCACTGAAATTCCTTATGGGGCTATATTGCTCAGTTCTAAAATGTTTTGACTGCATACTTGTCTTCTCTAGGAAGAACAAGAAATGAGATTATTCTTATTTAAGTGGAGGAAGAAAGGTTACCTTGTGGAAAAACTATAGCAATATTCTTTATAGCTATATTCAAATGTAACATATCCAGATTATGAATAACTTGCTAAGGTATAGGTCTATATAAGCTATAACATCTCTGAAAGAGTTATGGATCTTTGAATTAGCATCAGTGGATTTATTCTTACATTTTACATAATTGGAAATTGGACATTGTGGTATAAGAAAAAAATCCTGACACTTTCCAACCCTGACTTCATAATAAATTTATTAAAGAATGGGTTTGTTCACCATTTTTGTGTGTTCTGTGTACCCAATAGGCTTGCCATAAATAATTATGACTTGTTCTCTTCATGGAGACTTTTATGCCTCTTCTGTCCAAGAACTGCTCTTAGGACCCTTTCTGTTGTTTGCTACACTCCTTCCAGACCTCAAAACCTTTCTTTTCTTTTAGCATTTTGGCAATGAAAAGCTTAACCATCCTTTCCAAGGTGGGTTTGTGATACAGGAGTTGCAATAGCATAATTTTTTGTAACTCTAGTAACCTGGATCAAAGGTTATGTACCTGTCTCTTGAGGAGGAACTTGACAGCCTGTTGCTGTCAGGCTACCTGGCTCCTCACTTCTTCACTGCCTCCAGCTCATCCCTTTGGGGGCAGTAGCAGGATACTCAATTCTTGCCACATGTACAGTGCTCAGAGAAAGGCCTTTGCCCAGGAATCTTTGCAGCTGCAGATATTCTTATCCCACCCGCTTTATGAGGAATTAAATCTTCCAGTTGAGTTCCTACTTAACAAAGACTGAGCAAAAGGGAAACTAAATTTAATCTGATTAGACAGTCATATTCAGCTTACTTTCTTTACAGAAGGAATTACTAAACATCAACTTCTGCTCTGTCTTTATGAGTTAGTGTCAAAGAATGGGTTCTGCTAAATCTTGTACAAAAAAAAAAAAGCTCTTAAAAAAACCAAAAAAATATAGCCAATACCTCTGTAGAAATGCAGACTGTTAAAAGGACTGAAATCATGTGTTGATGACTTCCAGTGAGCAACTCACATGTAATGAGGCAGCAAGAGACAAACTTTTCTGTCGCAATTGTCATTACCATTATGACCTCTCTGTAAAACTTTGTCAAAGAGGAAAATGGATGTGTCTCTGGACTTGGATTCTCAAATACTATGCAGTGGTATGACATTCGTGGTGACTGAAGATTCAGTTGTTTACTCTTTGTTCATTAATAGCTCATACAGAAGGATTTTGGGGGCTTATATTAATTTTGTATTATTTAAAGGTTTTCCATGAGTCCACTTAAGGTATTTTTAAACAGCTGATTGAAAATGAAGTCTAAAATTAAATATGACACTACTTGAAGTGACTAATAATAAGTTTTATTGTGCCCTTAAGGGTAGGTTCTTTTCACCTTATTCAAGGCCTTTAGAAATTAGATTGTTTTCCAGAAGAAATAATTTAAGTCCATCTTCAGTCAATGAAAGAGGACTAGTGCCTCTTCAAAGCAAGATTCCTCCTGATGTGATATATGTGTCTAACTAGGCACATTGAATTCCTTCTGGGAGTGAAACTCCCACTTAGGAAGACAACTTTGATCAAGAGCCTGATAAACTATTTCAGACTGGGTATCTAATGGCTCCTTTAAAGAAGGCTCCTTCTCCAAGCATAGAGCTGTAAACGGGCATATCATTCACAGTTTCTAAGGAAAATATTCCCATGAAGTGTTTTAAAGTGCAACACTTCACATAGCAAATAATTTTTGACTCTGGAAAAATTAAATGTTGACATTTTAAGAACATGAATTACAAGCGTTTAATTTTTTAATACCTTTAAAATTATATTTTAAATTCTAATTTCTTTGGGGAAAATTTTCTACTGAAAATTATCTAATTGCTAAAATTCATAGTGCTATATAGTACAACAGTTTACATATCACAAAATTAATTCCTTTAATGTTTAATAAAGAAAAAAAATTATGAAACATCACATGACAGAAAGCAGAAACCTGATTTTGTTCTCATTAAAGCAATGCAATTCTTGCCTGCAATGTCAATTAGAATAGAACTGTACCTTAGGAATGAATACCTCAGGTTTTCTTTGGAAACCTGGGCTGAGCTGTTGATATAAAAGAGGTTTTGGTTATGGAAGCACTGGAAATGTCAGTTTTGGTGCAGCTATTTTGTACATAGCTTCAGTAGAGGTCAAAGTAGCTCCTAAGTTACTCAGTTTGTTCTGTTTGCTTTTGCTACAGCTGCTTCCAACATAGATTCAAAGCTGCTTACTTTGTATGCTTAGGAATTGGAAATTTAATCATGTCAGGATAATGTTACTTCACAGTGTCACAGGAAGTCCTGCCAGGTAACTTTGTGTGACATGGCCATTCCAAAATATTCCATTTGCTGACTTAACATATGCATTCTGAAAACTTGCTTCAAAAAATGTTTTTAATGTATATATTATTGCACAATAAATATTTATTTTTGTCTCTAGGATATAAATAACTACTGAAGCATCCTTGCTGAAGATACATGGAATGTGGAAGTATTCCCTTCTTAACTTCCCATCAAAAAGTATGTTTCAAAAGCAAATATTTTTATTATCTTGAATAACAGACCTCAATCACGCACTCATAGCTGTGATTAAAAATATGTTTTTTCATTCTTTTATTGTTCAAATTTTACTTACCCTTGCTATTACTTTTTGCTATTGATATTCTACTGAATATTTGATTCACCACACTTTTTTTAAAAGTTACTATAACATTTCTAATTTAGCAAACATTTTCTTTCCATATAACTTCAAACATTCTATAACAATTAAGTAGATATAATGCAAATCCTTTTTTCACTTTGTCCTTCCAGTTTTCTCATGTATGTCACCCTTTCTAATCCCATTTTTGTTAGTGGCTCATACAATTTGTAATTCAAATGAAAATCCTTTTTGTTTAATTCAAGATTTTTTCAACTATTATTTTCTTTCTGCTATTATTACAGAAATATTTTGAAGAATTCAGCCAGTCACCCCGATTACTTTTCAGTTTCTTCCAACTATTTTTTACAGGAAATATAAGGAACTGTTTCTAAGTTTGGATAAGACACAATCCTCTATGCCTTAACTTACATGATTACATGGACTAACCTTGAATAGCATCTAAAAGTCATAAATCTATTTCTTTATATACATTTTGATTTCTCCCAAAGTTACTTCCTATATTGATGAAAGTAGAGTTGATTAGGTTGTTTTCAATTCACAGTATCTGTACCGTACATTATTAATATTGATTTTTAAAAAAAAAAAAAAAGAAGAAGAAGAAAACAAGTATGAAATAAGCTGCTTGTTCATCTCTCCCTTGATTTACATTCAGGGAAGGCAGACCTGTACTAATGAAATTCCTCTGGGAGAGGCATCACTTATTGCAACCACAGTAGAAAGGGTCTAAGGACAGAGTAAATTGAAAGCCCACAGAAGAATAAAGATAGGCAGAAGTCCAGAAGTTTATCTGCAGTACAAAGGAGACCCAAAGCCAAAAACCAGAGATGGTAGAAAAGAGAAAAGTCTCTTTCCATCCTCAACAAGCCACCTAAAGTTGTGGTTTCACTGAAATTATTGTGGCATTTGAGATTTTGTCACTTCTGATATCATGTGAATATTTTTATTTAAAAAAACAACCAAACGAACAAACGTGTGTATTTAACCTGCATCACAAATATAAACATTAGGCTTTTGGGCAAAGATTATTTGAATGATAATCCATGTATTATTTATTCAATATTATCCCAATGGGCCTAATACTTTGTTCACTTCAATTAATTGATCAATTAATACAGCAATAAGAATTCCAGTGAAGAAAATTTTACGTAGTTGAAGAGAGAAAAAAATGTAAACCATATTATCTAACTTTTAAAATTAAAGCAGATTATGTAACATTGAGAAATGATTGTTTACTGAGGGGAAAAAAAAAGTTTATAATATATGTACTTTACTGGAGCTAAGAGTGCATAGGTGAACTTAGCTGGGTTGACCTTGGCTGGATGCTGGGTGCCCACCTGAGGCATCACTCCCCTCTGCAAATGGACAGGGAAGAGAAAATATAACAAAAGATTCATAGGTTGAAACAAGGACAGGAAGAGATCACTCACCAATTATCATCATGGGCAAAACAGATTTGACTTCAAGAAATTAGATTTATGTATTATTAATAAAAGCAGAGTAGGACAATGGGAAATGGAACACAAATCTAAAAAACACTTTTCCTCCAAACCTCCCTTCTTCCTGGGCTCATTTTTACTCCTAATTTTCTCTACATCCCCCACAGCAGTGATGCATGTGAATGGAGGATGTGATCAGTTCATTACACATTTTCTCTGCTACTCCTTCTTCAGTGTTAGGATGCTTCACACTCTTCCCATGCTCAAGCATGGGATCCCTCTCACGGGAGACAGAATTCCATGAACTTCTCCAATGTGATTCCTTTCCACAGGCTGCAGTTCTTCACAAATTGCTCCAGTGTGGCTCTCATCCACAGGATGCAGTCCTTCAGGAACAGACCGCTCCAAGTGTGGGTCACCCATGGGGTCAGATTTCCTGCTAGGAGAATGCTCCAGTGTGGGCTTCCCATGGGTCAGTCTCCTTTGGGTACATTCACCAGCTGCAGCATGTGGTCTTTACCCCGTCTGCAAATTATGTTCGTCTTTACCAGTAATTTTAAAGTGGTTTTTTTGCCTAAAGGGTGTGTAAGTAGTAAGGAGAAGGCATCCTGTTTGCCTTGGCAACACTGCTCTAAAGGAGTTCTATCTCTCTTGAGCAGGGATGAGGACTGAGAACAAAAATCTGTCCTTGATGAAGAAACTTCTGAAGCAAAGGTGAGGCTGGTAATGAGAAATACTGTCAGTGGAGAAACAGGGATACGAGAACGTGATGGAAAAAGGCATAAAATCAGACTGAGATGTAGGGGGGAAAAAAAGAATATTTTCCAGTGAATTAGAGGAAACTGCTTAGACCTGTCTGATAAACAGAAAGCTACTTTAAACTGCTGGAGAGATAACTAAAATAGAGGAATTCATCTCTCCTTTGAGGGGACAATGGAAAAGTAAAAACAGTCTTTAAATAATTTCTTTTTACATTTTTAAGTGTGTGTGTTATTAAGCTATTTCTGGATTCGGTTTTACTGAAGACTAGCTTTCAAAATTCAAAGAGGATTGTGTTGTTTTGGGTTTTTTTTAACAAGTGCTTACTTTAACAAAAAGCTACTGGTAAATGTACTTCAAGGCCCCAGGTTAGTCACATATTGTGGTGATACACAGAAATACTAAGCACTGGAATGTCAAGGGAAAACCTTTTTAGATGGTCCCTGGGCCAGGTTCCTATGAAAAACAAAATAGATTATTACCTTCAGTCAGATTCCGGAGTAGTATAGTAATGTCATGGCCTATTCTGTCAGCATCAAAATGCTGGAAAACCAGGATTTGGTGGCTGCTGCTACCTAGACAAAGGTGGCGTATATACAGGACAATGGCTCTAAATTGTTGGAACTATATTCAACTGATCTCTCCTCGTGGAGCTAGAGCAGAGCAAGGATCTTGTAAATTCTGCATGATAGTTTCCATTTCCTCAGTAACTCTGGTGATTATCACAACCACGCTTATACTGGTGGCCACCTTTGATCCATATTAGTTCATCCCACACAGGGCACTAAAATTCCTAGGTGAGAAACCTTGAAAATTAGCATTGTTTCTCTTTGCTGAGCACCTCTGCATATGGGAGTTTGCCTACTGTATCTGCAAGTTAGAGATAACCAGTTGTTTTAAAGGTTAATTTGCTCAGACAAAAGTATATTTTGAAAATAATTAGGTTTCTAAAATTACTAAAGTACATGGGAAGGACCTCTTTGTGGTGAGCATGTGTCTTCTGATATAGCTTGATCAAATGCATTCAAGGTTTCTGAATAAGAATGATTTTTGATGGTTTTAGTCACAGAAGGAAAAGTCATTTATAGACCCTGTTTGATAGAATTACATGATTCTCTCACAGGATTATACAAAATCCTCATCTAAGATCCCAGGAGGTTGTCAAGTCTCTCCATTCAATTGTAACCCTGAGCTGGGAATCCACAGAACTATGTTAATTGTATACGGGTGACCTTGGATTTTCTACAACATTATGGACTTAGAAATGAAATCTAAATATTGATTAAAGGCTCAGATTTACCAAATAAATCAAACACTTGATTAAATTCAATTAAATTAATATTGGGGTTTTTTTTCTGAATCAAAATGGTAAAAAATTAGGCATGATTTTAAAGGTCTTGTTGAATACTGATCTGAGAAAAACTCTTCTTTATAGCTTTGTGGTTTGGTTAGTTTGAGATTTTACAGATGTGTGGTCAGGGGGGAATTAAAAATTTTAGAAAAATCTTTGAAAACTTCTTTTTCCCCCTAAATGAGAAGCTAATCTAAAAATAGCATTTTTATCTTTCATTACATGGTGCCAAAGCACAATATGGAAAACTGCTTATTTGGCTACTTATATTTTTTTTTTTTTCCAAGAAAGCAGCCTTTATACTACTCCAAAATATAAATGTGGGTTCCCGATTTCAGGAACCCTTCCAGCAACCCCAAGCCTCATCATGATCTGAAAGTCCTTAGAAGCCAACCAGACAAGGAGCTAGCAGGACTTGTTCACAGAGCTTTAAACTAGCTTGGAAGGGGGAAAGGGACAAAACAAGCTCACCAGTGATGAGCAATTGGGTGGTGTGAAAAAACTTGAGGAAGTGTGTATTAAAAAGACCCCTCAATCTGCTTCCAAGGTGTTGGCTACAATGTACCAGACCTAAAATGTTTCTACACTAATGCTCACAGCATGAGGAACAAACAAGAGGAGCTTCAGGCTTTGGCTCAGTCCCAGAAATTTTACATCATTGGCATAAGTGAAACCTGGTGGGATGAGTCCTGTGACTGGAGTGCCCTGTTGGATGGTTCGAGGCTCTTTGGGAAGGATAGGTAGGGCAGAAGAGGTGGAGGGGAGCACTGTATGTCACAGAAGGATTAGAACTCACATTTGGCAACGGCACAGTTCAGAGCCTCTGGGTAAGAATCAAGGGGCAAACAAATAATGTGGATGTCATTGTGGGAGTCTCCTGTAGACCTCCCAGCCAGGCAAATGGTGCTGATGAATTATTCTTTGAGGAACTAAGGGACACTTAAAAGGCAACTGGCCTGTCACTATGGGGGACTTCAATTTGCCAGAAATCAACTGTGAGCATCACTCAACTGGTACAAGCTGGGCCAGAAGATTTCTAAAAAACCTGAGTGACAATTTTTATGGAATAGGTCCTAAGAGAGCTGACTTGTAAAGATGCCCTTCTTGACCTACTGACTTGTCAACAGAGAGGATCTTGTGAACAAAGTGGAGATTTGCAGCTATCTTGGCCACAGCGACCATGGAGTGATCAAATTTAAAAGCTCTGTTGACAGAAGAAAAAGTGACAGCAAAACCTCATCTCTGGACATGGGGAGACTGGAATTCAGTCTGCTCAGGGAATTAGTAAGTAAGGTCCCCTGGCAAAATGTTTTTGCAGGTGCAGGGGTCTGTCAGTGCTGATCACCTTTTAAACATCACTTCTGAAGGGCACAGGAGCAGGCAATTCCCAAATGTCAGAAGTCAAACAGGCAAGCCAGAAGGTCAGCTTGGCTGAACAGGGAACTTCTCTTGGAAATAAGATGAAAAAGTGTGTCTGGTATACATCCAATGGAAGAAAGGTCAGGTGATAAGGGAAGAATACAGAGATGCTTGCTACGGTGCAGAGAGAATTCACGTGGCCAAAGCTCAACTGGAATAGAAACTGGTCAGAATGGTGAGGGACAGTAAAAAGAGTAAATTCAAATATGTTAATGGCAAAAGGAAGTGTAGAAATAACATTGGCCCATTATGAGATAAGGATGGTCACCTCGCAGACAGAGGCAGACAGAGACAGAGACAGAGGTGTTGCCTCTGTCTTCAATACGGATTATGGACCAAAGGAGTCTCAATGCCTTCAGCTGGAGGACCATGATGGTGAGAATGATCAATTCCTAGTTGACCCTGATATTCTGTGGGGTCTGCTGCTCCAGCTTGATCCCTACAAATCTATGGGGGCTGATGGGATTAATTCAAGAATCCTCAAAGAGCCAGATGATGTCATGGCAAAAGCTCTCTTGATGATTTTTGAGTCGTCTTGAGATTCAGAGAGATTCCAGCTGAGTGGAAGCTAGCAAGAAGGGCAAGAAGGAGGATCCTGGAAACTACAGGCCTGTCAGTCTCACTTCAGTGCCTGATAAAGTTATGGAGAAGATTATTCTGAGAGGTGTTGAAAAACACCTGAAAGACAACATTCTTTGGTTACAGCCAGCACAGATTCATGAGAGGAAATTCCTGCTTATCAAACCTGATGGTTTTTCATGACAAGGCAACTGCCTATCTAGGGAAATAGTGGAGTCACCATCCCTGGAGGTATTTAAGCAAAGACTGGATATGGCCCTTAGTGCCTTGTTCTAGTTGACATCATAGTGTTCAATCATAGTTTGGATACAATGATCTCTGAGTTCTTTTCCAACCTAATTGATTCTGTAATTTAAAAAAAAAAAAAAAAAAAAGAGTTTTCCCTTTGATTCATTAGGATTTGTTCTGATTTTCCTGTTGTTTTCATTGTTCTCTCTTTAATCAGATGTCCAGCCTGATTGATTTGGTGCATGGTGCTTAGCTGGCAGACAGAAGCAATTACAAAGAAGAACAGTTATTTAGAAGTACATTTTGTATGAATGATGCTAGCTAATGTCATTTTTCCAGCTTTCCTATTACTCATTTGCTATTTAATTATCCATATGTCACAGTATTTTGAAAAAATGTGTTCAAAACATTTTGGCTTCATTCTGTCTATTCTGGCTCCCCCCAGAAGATGTGGACTATTTTAAAACATGAAAATTAGAATGTTAAAAAAAGCAAAACTATTGACAGGTGAAAGATAATTTCGATAATTACTTGTATCTGTGAAGACACCTGACAATACAGATTGTACTGACACAGAGCTTTAGCATGTATATGTCAGCGTACATTTGTTGGCATCATAGAAAGAATTCTCTTTTGAAAGCATATTTATTAAAGGGAAAAGTATGCCACAAAGCAGTGAAAAGTGGGGAAAAAATGTGAGAAGCCACAGTGTGAACACCAACGCAAGAGAAGAAAGAGGGCAGTACTACGAAACGGAAGCTACTTCCTTACAGCCCAAGGCAGACATCACAGCAAGGCAGATATTTTCCTGCATCCTGTGAGAGATTGCAGTGGAAACGATTTTTCCCTCTAGACCGCAGAGAGAAGCACTGTACATCCACTGTTTATTTAAGTTTTCTTCCTGAGGAAGGGATTAATGGAGGCTGGAGAAGAGAAGTCTCTCACAGGACAATGGAGAAAAGGACTATCCTGTCACTATTACTGGGGGCAACAGTGATCAATGCAGACAAGCTGGACCTTGATGGCAATGTAGTGGCAAAGATAATGGTGGGGTTCATGCAAATGATGAACCTAACATCAGTAACATTTGTTTACCCACCCCTACATCAGCTGTTGATGCCAATTTTTGTGCAGGATGTCAGCATGACTCAAAAGTATACTACATAATTTTGCAGACAATACTGAACTGGGAGGAGCTGTTGATTCGCTCGAAGGCAGAGAGTTCTTGCAGAGACACCTCGACAAATCAGAGGGCTGGGCAATCACATACGAAGTTCAACAAGGGAAAGTGCCAGATTTTGCACTTGGGACAGGGAGACCCTGGATGTGTGTGCAGACGGGGGAATGAGGTGCTGGAGAGCAGTACTATGCAAAGGGACCTGAGGTCAATGTTTTCAGGCACAAGATGTGGTTCTTGGGACTGCCCTGTTCAGGGCCAGGAGTTGGACTTTGATGATCCTACTGAGTCCCTTCCAAGCCAGGCTATTCTGTGATGCTATGTAAACCCTTGAATTAACATGGGCACAATATAACAATTAGAGCTGGAATGTTTTAAAAAGCCATGAAGGATGTAGACTACGTACATCGCTTATAGTTGGCCACCGGACAAAATAAATGCCAGCTCAATATGGGGTGCCAAGTCTAACCACATTCTCCAGACAGTTCACAAGTCCACAGGGTGGAGTCCCAATGACACTGCGCCCTGCTCTGATGTCCCATGGGAAACCAGAGAGCACAAGCACTCTGTGGAAGTGTGGATATTTACACCCTAGTGAACACCAAGCTACTAAATGCCTCTGGAGCATCATACATTCTGACAAAGATACTAATGAGTGCCCCAATGCATGAAATAGCGACTCATTTAATTGTCCACTAAACTGCATATCAAGTTGACACAGGGGCAAAGGTAAGGCACGCCCGATGGGGAAAACCACATCTTGGAACTGCCAAACACAGATTGCATGAAAAGATGTGGCTAGGATGTCCCTGCTGTGGCTGTATCCACCAATTCAAGAAGTGCTTTGTGCAAAGCTGCATATGGAACAACACTAGCTATTTACAACACTGTCTTAAATTGCCATTAGAAAGTTCATTGTTGTCCTCTCCCAACCACCCCAGGCTTGTGACAAACAATTTTTGAGTGACTGTCTTTCTACTGGATGTCTTTGAGTGATCCTTTGACCCTTTTGGGTGAAGTGCACCTTTTGGGTACCCTTGAGGGAGAGGCCTCCCATGAGTGTGTGAGTTTATGCATGCTTTGGGTCATTGTCCTTGATCATGTAGTAACAACATCCCTGGCAGCTACATCAAACCTGTAACCTGTTAAATGTCAAAGGAGTGTCATTGTGGTTATCTCCCTTGTTTATTAGCTTTTCCCCTTGGTTTTGGTCGCTAACTGTATTTTGTCTGAGTTTATTATCTATATGAAGTTGCTTTTGTGCACTTCTATGACATTATGTTAAGGCTAAGATAAAAAAAAAAAAGGTAAAAAAAGATAGTGTTTGTTACAAGAGACTTTTTGCCCCAAATAATTTATTTTTGCTTTTTCAAACACAAAAGTTACATGCATATTTAAGCTTTTGAAATTCTACAAAACTCTTTTGTTTTCCTTTTAATTATAATTTAGTCACCATCTGAACACTTTGCTTGTTTCTATTTTATTAAGTAAGACAAAGAGACTATAAAGATCTGCTGTCAATAACCAGTCCTGTTAAAAAGTATCTGCAACCTTCAAAGGCTAAGAAGGTTGTGGAACTTGGCTCATGGGAGAGCAAGTTAATAAGCAGAAATGCAAGCTTGCCAGACTGTCATTTCCAAAACCCTTAATACTTTTTTCATGCTTCTTTTCTTCTACCCTCCTTTTTACCCAAATAAAGCAGCTGTTCAATTAGATTAGTCTGTCTTTCTTTTTTTCTTCATCTGCCCTTATGCAGAACTTCTAGAATAGAATAAAGACAGAAGATTATCATATTCTACACAAGTACTTAAAATAAGTTGGTTTTTTATCAATTTAGAGAATTTCACTAGAAGAATACTGTCATGCTTTAGATACTTTGTTTTGTTACAGACAAAAACCTCCACAACCCTTTTACATACAATTATTTAACTTCTAAGACAAAACATAACCATAATCATCACTTAGCTACAAAAGATATTAATGAACATTTTATAAACAATTACAGAAAGCCTTCATTAATGACACCTTGGGAGTGCTACACAAAAGATGAGACTAAAACCAACCATTTATCTCTGAAGCTCTGTCTTCCTGCCCATGTCTCTGGGGCTCTCTGGATGACTGCAATAGTCTTCCTCAACATGGGCCTGTGGGTGTTGTACCGGAGGTCAGTGCCTTGCAGCCCATTTAGCCCATGGCTCCTCTCAGTTTGTGTTCACACCCATTTTCTGCCCACTAGCTGCCCTTCTTATCCTTTTCTCCAGGTAGCAGCAGCCCAATCATTACAAAAATGTTTTACCACAATTTTAGAAACTGAGGATAGTTTGGTGTGTGTAACTTTGTGTGTTGTTAATTTTTTTTGATAATTTTTAATTGAAGTCTATTTGTAGGTTCTGCTTGTCAAGATTTACGTTGCTAATTACTTCAAAGGGAGTGTATTTCCACATGTCCTGTGATACTCCCACTGTGATAACTGAGGCTTCTGTTAGACTACCCAAATTGTTTCTTACTTTTGAGCATTTTCACCACTTTTTTAAATACTCTAACCAGATTTCAGGTTGTTATGAAACATTTACAGTTTCGGGGGGCAGGTTGTTTGGGTTTGTTTTTTTTTTGTTATATTGTGTTTTGTCGGGTTTTTTGCTGGTTTTTTGTTGTTGTTTGGGTTTCTTGGGGTTTTTTTTTTGTTTTTTTTTTTGTTTGGCTGATTGGTTTGGCTTGGTTTGGTTTGGGTTTTTTCGTGGATTAAATGATCTCTGGAAGTTTCTTCCAATGCAATTTTTTTTTTTTTTTGCTCCCAGACTCAGAAAAGTCCATTACATACGTCTTCTTTTGTATGCCTAATGATTCTCTGAAGCTTCTGATCTTTATTTCTACTTCTTTCTGACACATTTCTGAGCTGTGAGGCTGATAGGTATGATCTTAAGAGGAATGCCATTTAAGCTGTCCCAGAAAATAACTTTTTTTAATGGCATTGCATCTGAGGAAAAGACTTTACTATTACACATTTTTCATTCTTCCTTTTCCTTTCCACAATTTCTGTGATTCCTTCTTCCCATTAGGGAGTTAAACAAGATGGCAAGTAATTTTCATTTTAGAGGCTTGAAGGAAGAACCTAGTGCAATATGCCAATTTTTCACCCTTGAAGACTTCAGATGCTAAATGTGCAGCTTTGAGTAAAACAATGGTTAAAAAGGACAACAGCATGCTGCTGTTTCTATGTCACACCAGTGGATTATGCAGCACGGTTTTGGGGATAAGTATGTCTGTGCTGGGAAAGCCAAGCAAATTGATAGGTCCAAGCTAATAGTTGCATGCCCTGGTAATAAATAATCTGTTGCTTAGTTATGCGAAAAAGAAGCAGAGAAAATAATTATTTAGGGAGGCTAAGGAAAAAGAAGGAATCTCTTTCAAATGTGCTAGAACTGAAATAGAAAGATTAATCTGTAAGTGTATATTTGTCGTGTAGTTTCTTGTAATACCAAAGATACAACTGGTGACTTTCAGAATTCTAAATTCTACCTTATATCCCCTTAGAAACATTTGTGATTACCATTGGTAACAAGAACAGAAAAAAAATAGGGCATAATATCTTTAACCTCTCAAGTTTTCAATGTTTTTTCATTACAAAATTCCATATGAATATTTTCAATTGTGAAGTGTTCATTCCAATTATTTTTTTACTAAAATGTTCTAATAAAAAATAGGTAAATTTTCATCATATATAAATGTCAAAAGTAAGTTGAAATACATACCATACAGCTTTATGTTAGAGTGTCACAAATATCTCTAATAAAATGCTTTGAACTTTGGAATTTCTAGTTGTGTATTAATCAAACTGTGAGGGAAACTCAGTTTGTGACCAGTTTTGACAGTGCTCTACTTACTAATTATAATGGGCTGGAAGGTTTTCTTTGTGATTTTGCTGTGTTGGAAAGGAAGGGTTAAGGAAAATTTACTGCCTTCTGTACACAGAAAGAGGAGGAAGTAATTTTCTGCCATGATTACCCCGGCAGGAGACAAATAAGAAAAAGAAAAGCATGAGCTGGAGGCTTTCCAATTTCACTGTACTCAAAATCTGGCTAGGTGGTTTAAACATGGTGGGATTTTAGATTTTTGCTCTTCAGGTTTTCCAACCTTTTCCTCATTAAACCTTGCTAAATACAGGGATGTAATATCTGGCTGTTCCTTTAGAGCAGTTTTCTGTATGTACCTATTCTAATGTCAAAGTGTTTTTCATTTTACAGACATACAATGACAAATTGCTTAGTTTATGCTCCCTGCCAGCATTTAAGCAGGTAACTTGCAAACAGTCAGCTCAGCAGATGGTAAGGCAGGTAAACATATCTGTTAATCTATGGAAAATGCAATCAGAATAGATGGCAACAAGATGACGGCTAAGACAAATGTGGAGTACTGATGTCTCCATACAAATATTAGTCTGCTCTAATTTCACTTTTAACTTAATTCTCTGCAAAGTAGGCTTAAAAATCGACATTACTTGAAGGGTTAATTGATGGTAAGAATTAGCATGCTCGAACATGGGTCATTTCAGTCAGAATTAAATGAATTAAATGAATTTCTCTACACAGAAATTTTTGTGTAGAGAAGCTTTAGGTGAATATTTTTCAAGAAAGCCATAACATTTTATTTGCAAATAAAAACAGTCAATGTTTGCCTGACTTTGGATCATATTTTATCTACTTGTAGTTTAGAAAATAATAATAATCATAATCATAATCATAACCCTCATCATCATCATCCATTTTAACTCATGTTGAAAAGAGTGACACATTTCTGTTGAGCATAATGTGCCTTACACCTGCTCTCTTCTTTTGTAATGTAGGTGGAAAATATTACGATATTCCATGGAGAAAAAAAAAACAAACACCACTCTATTTAAAGAGCTTGTACTGGAAGACTAAGGTCTGAAATGGATCACCTGTTTAATGACAGAAAACAAAGATTATATACTTCTGTATGAAATTTTCATGCAAATTCCTTTTGGCTGTGACTGGGCTCATCTGTTCAAACCCACAAAATACTACAGTTGCAAAATCCAGGTGTATCTGAGAAGCAAATGGAGAGGATGTATGATTCTCTTCTCCTTTGCAAATGCCTATCAGTGACAATTGTAGTAAAACTAATGTAGATACAATAATACCAAATTTATGTGGGTTCATCATGTCTTTTGTATACTATTCCACCTAAATAACCTCCTTTTTTTTAAGCAATAGCTGATTATTCTCATGAAAATTATCTTTAGTCTGCACACTGCTTTGCTTCCCTTTTTGCAAGACTTAAAACATTTCTAAATGCCTCATTTTGAATCAGCAAAAAGGTCAATTGCAAATGAAACTCTTTGAAAATAATGAGGGAGACATGACTGAACTGTGTTTTATCTACACTCCAAGAGAGAGGTAAGCATAGTGAGAAAAATGGGAACACTTTTGTAACACTCAGTCTCTTGAAAATATGACATTTTAGCTAAATAAAGAAAATCTCATTGTAAAATAGCTGCACAGTCTCTTGGGAGTTTGTTAACAATACAGTTTCTGTTTTAGTTAGTTTGTATAACGGATTATACAGTTTACTTCATGGTAACACACTGAGCAATGTGATTAAGTGAGATTCAACCTCAACACTATCAAAATAAGTCATTATTAATAACAACTTGAAATAACTGGGTAACATACCTTTTATGTTCAAATTCTACAGAGTTTGGTTCCAAGCCTTAAGGTTTTAAAATAGTTTATTTTCCTCACAAATTTCTGAAAGTCAGGGTTGGTATGGTTTGGGGTTTTGTTTGTTTGTTCGAAGATTTTTCTAGTCAGGTAAGGAAAAGCAAAGAAATTCTTATTTTTAGACAAATTTACCCTAATATACGTGCAACAGGAAAAAGATAAATATGAACATGGAAACTAAAGTACAGAAAAATATTGATTTGATTTATTACATTACTAGGGATTTTAATTTCAATGAGAAAATTAATACTACTAAAATTAATGTCTTGGAATATGCATTTCTCAAGTGAGTAAGGAGTAATTGCATGTTTGAACCTTGTATTAATGGGGAAAAATATTTGAGCAATATGGCATGGGAAGAGCATTAGAGTCATGATACTAGATTATTTGATTTTCAGTGAAATTTGCTCACAGTGTTTCCTGACTGTGAAATTTAATACAAGCAAAAAGAGTGCTTCCCATCTATATTCCCTCTGTCCACCTGAACCTCTCTACAACCCCATTCCCACAAAAAAAGGGAGAAATTATGATTTTATCTTTTGAGGAAAAAGATTAAGGATTCAGCTTTCAGAGGTAATATTTTCACTGTTGATGAGAATTTCTTTTAAGGTCTTTCTATGCTAGAAGAGTCTGGTACATTTTAAGTTGTATTAAAATTGCAAAGATGATTCTGCTTTCCTGTATTTCTTTATTTTAACCTGAATTGTTAGGCTGTCGGGGTTTTTTAATTAATTGGAAGTCACTAGTGACTGAAATGTACTGTTAATTGAGGGCCTGTAAGAAAGAATTTAATTGTCACGGGACTCTTCCCAAGGAGTAATTATGTTCATCACCTAAACAGTCATTATATTTTGTGCTAGTTACCAAGCTCATTGGCAGTGTCATCAGAGGTCATGAACTGAAATGGTGTGAGTAGAATTTAAGTTACACTTGTGGTTATTGATGCATAAAAACTGTTTGTCAGATTTTTTTTTTACTGTAGAGTCATTCTCAGGTTTGCATTTGGGGCTCCATTTCTTTTTCTGTGTGGTCCATGACCTCCCCTTGTAGTTCCTGCTGGATAGAAGGTCCCATATTTTAGAATTGTTGTAAGATAAAGAGATTGGAAGGAATGTTGAGAGTGTATATACATATTTTGAAGAAGAACAGCTGTTGGTAAATGACATCTTTCCCTTTTTAAAATGCTTGTTTAGTAGAGACACACAGATACTTTCAAATCCTTTGGAGCCTCTAAAAAGAGCTTATGCATAGTTCATGTGCCAGACCCATTGTTCATGTTTGATGCCAAAGCATGATCACAAGGATTCACATCTTGTACATGGTTAATCTGTAAAAATGTCTTGCTGAACCTCTGTGCCGGAACATCAGCTGCTACTTCCCTCTACCGAGTGGCTTTCACATTCTGGCATTCTTCTCTGTATTTGAGTAGGCACTAGAAGCTCTTGAACTAAAGGGCGGCAGAGATGGAAAGGCTTGCAGCTTGCAGCTTAGATGGAGAATGGTCTGAGGAACAGTATCTCTATCAGACCCTAATTTTGCACAAGTAAATATCTCCAGGGATTTGGACATGGCAGTCAGTCTTTACTTTTACTGCCCAATTCCATATTGAGAAGTTCAACCAAAAGTTCACTCATTTTGTACAAAAGTGGCATGGAAATGCCCTTTTTTATTGCTTCTTACTCAAGTAAGGTAAAATAAACATCTTTTTGTAATACTTTTGTCCCTGAGATTGTAGCAACAAAGCATTTTATAATCCCAAGAATAAACATCAACATCACACAAAAAAGATATCTAAAAAAGGAAATTACAATATCTTAAATGTTGCACGTGTCCGTATATGCCCCCAGTGTGATTGCTGAAAGAACTGGTATGAAAGCTTCATGGTGGAGTAGTAGTCCATGGAAGATTTTGTCAGATTTTTTGGAGCCTGGTCCACCTCTGGATGCAGAGAAGTATTGCAAAAGAGGAGAGAAGTCAGAGGAACAGTTTGTCCTTCAATTGCCTCAATTTCTCCATCTGGACGTTTGTGAAATGATAGTTGCTTTAAAGGCTTTGAGGTATACTTTTAGCATATAGGACGAAAAGCATGATTCTTACATTTATGTAGTACGCTAACATTACTAAAAAGTATGTGCTCTTTTCTGAAGACATCAATATGCAATAGTAGAATATTTAAACAAAAATATGTTTAAAAGTAAAACTCCTTTTGCTAAGTTAGAAGAAACAATATGACATTTTGAAGTTGCAATAGTACATCATGCCACCTCAATTTGTATTACTAAACTTTGAAACACTTGAACATTTTAAAACATCAAGTCAGGATGTAGCAGCACAAAGAGTCCTGATTCCACAAAGAGTTAGACTGGGAACATGGGAGTTCTCTGTTCTCTTGCCTCAGCAGTTTTGCTGTTGCACGTATAAAATGAGAGAGAGTGTTGCAAATTGTGTAAATAGAAAATAGGTGAATGTTACCTGCATTTATTAATGAATACTTGCTGTGACTGCTTCATCTTTGTAGGAGTCCTTTGAGTCTCTAAGTTATCAACTTAATTTTGAAGAAAATGCCCCAGAATTCCCAATGCCAGTATCTATAATGTAGACACTAACTTAGAAATACTGTTATACAAGAAGTAAAAATGAAGAATTGTAAATCGCAGTACTTATATGTAAATTAAATTTAGAAGGATTTATTAACAAGACATGGAAGCCTAACAGTGAATGGAAATGAGTGAACATGCTAAGCTTAAATTAAAATATTAGATCAAAAATCTGGATATTAATATTCCTTTGGGAAGTCGTAGAACAGGAGTAAAGAACTAAACATACTTGTGTGCATGTATATGTGTTCATAATGAAATCCTTTATTTCAAACTTTAATAATATAGTTGCACTAGGACAATAAAATTTTGGTTAAGAGGTTTTCCGACTTAGTCATCTCTCCCAAACTTAAAAGAAAATAGTATTTAGAGAAAATGTGAAACTCAGGGGTTTTTTTCCCCTTTTTCATCCTGTTTTTTGAAGTATGATTTTGAGAAACATCATCTCCAAAGGTCAGGAGATGAATTGGTGTTTGATGAAATTTAAAAGAACTGAAAGTTTTTACAGTATTTCACATGAAGTAACTGCAAATTAAAGATCATCAATGGACAATGTAATGTTCCTTTAACCTATTGAAGAGGAAGTCCTAAGTCCTCCTGAACTAAATTTTAGCATGAAAAAGCAGTATCTGAAGTATAGATGACAGTTAGAAAAGTTATGTTGGTCTGTGAGTTATGCATAAGGAAAATAGAAATAAAATCAACAGGAAAGAAAGAAGACAAACGTAATACCAAGTTTCTTATACAGGATTTGCAGAGAATAGTGTGGGGTTTGTTATTTATATTCATGGGAAAAGTAGCTTAAAGGGCTTTCAAAATTATATTGGAACAACAGCAAGTTTTTTGAGAAATGTAAGTAGATAGTAATTTGTCATGCACTTTCTTCAGTCATTTCCTTTCTTAGTGAAAATTTATCTCATCTTCTCTTAAAGAGAGATGGTTGAGAATATAAGTTTTTTTAAAAAAAAATATTCATCAGCCATTTGAGAGTCGGAAAATAGAGAATACATGCTCTTTTATATGTATTTAAATCATTAGTTTAAGTAGACGAACACTGAGAGTTTGAATACTAACTGTTGAAGTAAGAAAATATAACTCTTGCTGAGAAGTCTTTATAAAATAACAGCGATTCATGGATTTGATTTGACAACACGCCATAAGCAATGGAATCACAGAATCATAGACTAGTTTGGGTTGGAAGGTACCTCCAAAGGTCGTCTGTCATGCCTTCAAATACGGCTGCAGGAACAAAAATCTATCCATTACTAGAATCAGTGTTATTACACAAACAACAGTAGGTCAAGAAATCCATCTGCAAACTCTTTCAGAGCCTCATGCTCCGGAAGCAGGACCCTATCGAACTTCCAGCTTGAGTTTGATACTGACCAGTTTATGACCATTTGTTCAAGTAAGTTTATCTCTGTTTATGCCTTCATTTAACTAAACCACAAGCCTGTTTTTTTTTCTTCTTCACATTCTGTTTTTCTTACATGAAATGAACTTTACCAGAGTGTTGATCTTAGTAATTTTGCAAATATTACTAGCTAGATTTAAGCTTCTTTAATCCCAACTGATGAAAATCCTGTGGATAATTCTAGAACATGCTTACAGAATAGAAGATTCTGCTGTTGCAGCAAAGTCTGGCTTTGTGACAAACTTCAGAGGAAATACCTAATATCACTTTTCTCTCTTTGGGCTCATCAATGAAAATACATGTCACATTATATTGCCTTTTGACATTGATTTCTATATGTTTTGGTCAAATTTTATATTAATATTACAAGCATATTAGTCATTACCAAAGACTGAAACAAAATATATAATGCTACATAGTAAGTTATCTGTGTGGTAAGTAACAGATAATTTCTCAGGCCTGGTAACTTTGGCCAAATATCTGTATTTTCCTGGCAGCTATAGCCAGTAAGGTGATCAAATTGTGGCTTATATTTGGTGGGAGAAAAAGAACACAACTACCTATTCTGTTGCTAACTTTTTACTGACGGAGAAACTTCTCTGTTCTCAAGACATCATTGTAAGAAACAGTAGAATTTTTCTTTTTTTTTTTCTTCCCAAGCAGATACTGCATACCTTATATGGATGAAAAACATCTTTTCAGAAAGTAGTTGATTAGAAGAATTCTCTGAACACGTAGCAATATCTTTTCAATTGCAAAAGCCCGAGGCAAATAAAACTCTAAATGATATTGTTTCATATCCTTTGATTTGAGAGAAAAATATGAACTGGTGGCTGTAGCATTATTTCTCAGAACTCATCAGCCTTAAGGAAAAAGTTAGCTTGTTAGTGTTTATTTTTACAGTAAAGAGCTCCATGTCCTTCAGGAACTGCTGTTAATGGCTTTTTCTTTTTTTTTTTTCATAACCACCATAACATTTCTGAAACCATTACTACAAACTGACATTATCATAAAAATGATGCAACTCTTCCCAAATGGAAGAAATGTACAGCTCTTGTGTCAGTAACATGCAAATTTTTTCATTTAATGAGTTGGAAATAAAAGAAAGAAAACTGACTTGTTCTTCTCCAAGATCCTTGGTGAAGTGCTGTGTAAAATGAAGAAGGAAAAGTTGAAAAAGTTTAAACTAGGAAGACTTCTAATCTTAAAATTTAAAAAAAAAAAAAGTTTTTCTTGTTGAAATAGCTTTATATGCAGAACAGTTTTGACTTCAGTATTGTCCCCAGTAAAACATGAACAAAAGGGAAAAAGTAGATGTTTTTCGAGATCTTACATCTCTTGTGTTATTTCTCTTATATTGCAAGTTCATCAGCATCATTGTCCATCTGTCACCCGGATGAGAAATACCTTCATAAATATGTTGATAAAAAATGAATTCTTTGAAATATTAAAATTCTGCATAAACACTTTTAACACAAGACTTGCATTAGCAAAATTTGCCTGTCTATTCAGAAATTAATTCTAGGGTGCTCCACATTTTAAGTAGAGAGAAAAAGCAGCAAACAGCAAGTGAAATAAATTCCTTGGTAAAATAGTTGTCTCTCCACTATTGAGGAAGTCTCTGTAGCTGACTTAGTTCCTAAGTTCTGAATATCTGGAATAGACATCATTTTTCCTTACATTTAAATCTCTTTAGGCTGAAAGACTGTAATATTGCTAGATTTTTTTTTTTTTCTCATCAAGATCTTAACTATTGGTAGATAAAGACATAGATGGATCCAGTCCTAGAATTTCCTTCTTTTAATATATATGGCTCAGTGTTTCTTGAAATACCTTTCTCACCGTCCTTTTTTTTTAAATATTCTCTCAGTCCTTCAGTTATTCAGAAACCATTTTTTTTTCTACATGAGTTTTACTTTAAAACATGACTTTTGCAAAGAAATTCACATTTTTCATGTAAGATGAAGGACACGACTGACTGACCTCCAAAGGTTTTCCTATTATTACACCAGACTAAATGTCAGCTCTCTCCTTGCAAGTATATAGGTTGCATTAGACATGTTAAAAGACCTTAAAAGGAAAATTGCTTATCTGTCACCTTAACAACTCCAAAACCTTTCACTTTGGAAGTGAAGATTCCCATGGATATGAAGTAGAATCTGAATGATTCAAAAACAACAGAATGGTCTGGGGATAGACATTCTATTAATGTTTAAATTAAGAAAGCTCTGAAATGTTCTTTTCGTAAGGTCTGCAGTGCCAAAACGCAAGGAGCATTACCCAAAACTGAGACAAGATTACAGGGTGAATTGTATGTGTAGAAATATTGCGCAGATATTAATTAGTGGTTATGATATTTGGGGAGAAATAGAAATACCCTCAAAAGTGAAAGCAGAGAACAGCTGAAAACCAAAAACTATCGCCTGGCAAATCCAAGGGTATGACTGTTTCAGCAGTTTTAGATTAGTATTTTTGTGGTCATAGTTCCGAAACACTTTTTATCTGATTTGTGCAGTGATCAGGATTAAAACAAAGTTTGTTTATAGATAAACAGGACTGCAAAAAATTAAAGTTTCTTAGAGGAAGTTTCTTGGAATTGATTACAATCTGCTGGACTCCAAATGTTACCGAATAACATACATCCAAAAAAGCAATATTCTCATGTTTATAACAAATCACCATGACAGACCACCTTGCATTTACAGTCTAGATTATTTTATAGACATGAAGTATGCAATATTATATTCCATGTCAAGTGAAGTGACATGTTGCTGATGTTACTGACTTCCGATGGATAGTTAAGGTTCCTATGGCATCATTAATTTAGCACAGCAGAAAAAAAAAAGATAGAAAAAGAAAGTTAAAAAAAGAAAAAAAATAAATTGTTTCCTACAAGTTTACCAATTCAGATTATCTAAATTATGGATCAGATCAGTGCCAAAAAACAAGGGCATGATACAAAATTTGCATTACTTGAAATTTTTTTTGAACATTTGAGGTTGGAACATTGTTTCTTTAGTAATAAATGGCTGTTTTCTTCAGGCTTTTTTCTTTTCCTGTGACAGAAACCTTTTCAATAGCATCAGTTCTACAAATTAAGGAGAATTTACAGCCTTGTGAAATTATAAGTATCTTTGACTCAAATATCTTGTTAAACACAAGAATACTACAGGTTTCAAAATAAATGTCCATTTTATTTTCAGATATTTTTCAGTTCACCAGGATTAAGGCTTTTGAAGATAGATTGTTGCCCCCTTTCCATACCTCTTCTTCAGTTCTTATTTAAGTATTGGAGTGGAAAGAAGGGAATAGGAAGCTGAAGTAACTACTGACTTACAGCATTTTCAATGTATTTGAATACATTTTTGTCTAAACTATCATACGAATTATAAAAAAGTGTTGACTAGTTAAAAAAAAACAAACCCTTCTTGAGAAAGGTGAGTTTATATTACCTGCAAAGTATTATTGCAGAATATTTATTTTTCTCCAGAAGAGGAACAGAATTCAAATGACATACTGCTTGAGTAATGATGATGAAACGTTATTCTGAGGACATTTTCTTGAAGAGGAACAGTATGGAGGAGAGGGACTGTAAACAAACACTCACCTTGTGTTTGTTCTGTAACAGAATGCTTCTACTAAAAGATCAGAGAATAAAGTGCATACTTGCCCCAGATGTGCACCATGATTAAATGATTCATGACTGGAAAGTCTAACAGCTTCTAATGCAACTAGGAATTGATGAGGACACACGAGAATGTTCTGCTTACTGTTCAAGAAAATGTGTAGTCAAACATGAAAAAAATAGAACAGAAACATGAATTAATTTCATCATAACTCAAAAATTACATTTGGAAGTTTTGGATCAAGATGTTTGCTTCAAGTTCTCACTTAATGTGAAAGGCTACAAGTCAATCCACAAGGCCAGTCAGAAATGTTCCATAGAATACCAACAGTCCATTTAGGAAGATGGAGGAAACATTCTCATTTTGCCCTTAATTCATCTTAATTTCTTAACTTTTCCTTTTTCTGCTGTCTAAAGCCTTCTATAAGAAAGTATTTTTTTCAAGCAATTATCTTTCACTTAAAATGCCTCCCAAATATCGTTCTCCTCTTTCTTATCATGATGTGCTTATGTCTCAAAAATTAATGAGAATTTAGGAAGAAAAAATTGCCAAGGAATTTATTGAAAACTTGTAGCCAAGGTGCAAAGAAATTTTGCTCTTTAGTTTTAGGATGTTTCATAATTCATTTAACAATTCATAATATAGATGAAAATGAAAGAGTACAAAACAAGGACAGAAGTTTTATTGAGAAAAAAAAAAATAGTTGCAGGGAAAAATGTTGCCCACAGCATTACAGATGCTTTTAGAATGAACACTCAATAACAGGCAAGAATTGAAACATTTGCCAAAGGTCCCAGCTGTTTTCTCAATTCCAGTAAATTATATTATTTTCTTCTGAATAGACACATTTATAATAATACAAAAGTGTTATTCTGCTATTAGAAATGCAAAGCAATTCTGATGGTGCCATCCCATTCCCAGCAAGTGAGGCCCATACCATCCAGCTGTTGATCCATATGGGCAGAAATCCATTCATTATGCAACTGCATATAACTATAGCAGAAATTAATGTGGTTTCAGACAGGGTTTAAGATTTTTTTGATAATGGGAGGTGAAATCAAGAAATGGAAAAAGTCTTGCTGAGGTTCAAAGATGAGTGTTAATCTTGCTTTACTTGACAATTTAGCAACATCTTATACAAGGATAGTAATACTTAGCTTGCTGCTGAGAGCATAATATTTAAGGTCTTATTGTAAGCTATTTGTCAAGTTCATTTTAAGTGATTGGCAACATTGTTGGAATAGCTCATTTAATTCTGTTTTATTGTAAATACATATAGGTATATTATAGATGCATGTATAATGTATATATATGTGTAAAATATATTTATAGAACTGTAAGCAACATTAAATAAAATATTGTTCTAATTATTTATAATGGAATTGGATATAAAAATTAGAATAAAAATCTGCGGTAGCTTTTTCCTTCAGTAGAGAAAAAATTAGAATTTAATTTGTTTATTTTATAGGATATACTGTTAGTAAATAACTTTGTCTTAAAATAGTTTTCTGTTAAATAAAATCAATAATATAGTGGATGGCTGGAAATAAATTAGACAGCAATAAAGTAGATTTCTTTTATATACATTTCTTTATATTAGCAGTAGCAATATATTTTACCTTGTGCTCCCAATATATTTCGTACAGTGTGATTACAAACAGTGTATCAGGATGCCTGTAAATAAGGCAAGGTTGAAGGTTAGGCTATAGTGAGATTTTGAAGGAAATTGGAGTTGTTATAATGAAATTCACAGTAAAAATATTGTTATGACTAAATATTCATATTACACATTTCTTCTTTGTTAGGCAGAACAGTGAATATGTATCAGCAAAATAATTTCTTTACTGGGTTTTCATTGGTCATGCAATGCATGTCTGTGGTATATACCTGGGCTTCCTTGGAATGTCCTGAATAATTACAGAATTACCCAATATGTTTTGTGGTGTGCAGAAATGAGTAATTTGAGAAAACATGTTTAAAGGAAGCATTTTAGAGTATTCATTTAAGACTGTTTCAGAAGATTTTCATGTATCCTTATATTTGGCCTTATTATAAAATAGTAATTGGAGAACTTTCATTCTTTACCTGGAAGCTGACGGACATTATTCAAGACCTTTGTCGTTTCAGAAATGCACCAAAAATATATTTGTTTAAGGCATAAAAAACAGACAAGAAAATACAGTTCTGAAAATATTACCTGTGATTTCAGCTTCAAATATCAACAGAGAGCTTTTACATTCCAAATCAAATCGACACAATCTTTTTACAGAGAGTTCTTTTAATAGAAAAGCTCTAGTGTTTGTTTTGCTTGAGGTTTTGATTTTTTTTATTTAGAAGGACTGTGACATTTCAATTGAGTTTGAAAATTCTGCCAAGGAATTTTCTGCATCTGACTTTCTGAGTTAACTACTACAATAACTACTGACATTTATGCAAAGTGGATCTGTTTGCTTTTTTTTTCTGTACTATGAACTCAACCTGCACAGATTCTTGCCATTTTTCCAAATAAGACCAGCTTCACAGTTAGTATACAGGCAACACAAGGAGAGAAGCCAAAAGATTTTTAGATAGAATGGGAATTCGATGGTGATTAATATGGAAGTCACAGTCACTCTCTGGAACATGAGAATTAGAGTAAGAATAGTTTTTGTTTTTGCGGAATTTTTGAAATAATAATGTAATCTTTTTTTACTATTTTCCATTTATGAAATAATTTGTTTTAAAAAGGGGTTTTTTTTGCTGTTGGGTTTTTTGGGGGGTTTTTTGTTGTCTGCTTGCGTTTTGGGGTTTGGGTTTTTTTTTGTTCTGTTTTGTTGTGGTTTTTTGTTTTGTTTTGTTTTGTTTCTCTTAGGGGTTTTTTTGGGGGGGCAGAGGAATATCAGTAAAATGATAAAAAAGAAGTTGCCATGTAGTGAAAACTGGGTTTCACTTGCTTATTGTGAATAGGCTGATGTCATAGATAAGACTTGCTTAAAAGTATTAACATGTCTTTTGCAATCCTAACAGTAATGCAAGTATACATTATTTTAAAACTATAAATTATTTTAAAAATATGCATTATTTAAAATATAAAGTAGTTGAATATTAGTGTCTGAATTTTTCATATGATTGCAGTTTTTCAGTACCTGGATTGAAGGGTGCTGAAAACTATGAAATAATTTATCCATTCATAAATGAATTCCATTAGTTTAACTTAGCAAATAGGGAAGCTAAAGTTTTGGTAAAGAAGTTTATAATAGTCAATAAAAAGTTAATGAAACCAATTTAATATTATGATATTACGTGAGAGCAAACAAATGCAATTATAGATACAATCCCCATTAAGTGTTCATGATGTTGCTAAACTATACATGTTTAGCTGGTTTACACAGAAGTAGTTTTTGCATGCTTTGATTTCACAGACCAATTTGCAGTAGCTGCAAATATGTAGTTCTCCAAAATTAAAAAAAAAAATTACTATTTTATCTCTTCTTTTTAATATCACTGATGAATTGCTGCACTCCACAACATATTGGCCAAAAATGGAAAAATAAAAAAGGCTTATGATAATCTTTAATCATCAATAATCTTGTTTATGAATGTGACTGCAATTCAGTGACTGCATTTCTAAACACGTTTAGTTTAATAAAGGGCTATAGAGGAAAAAAGAAAGCAAACAAAATCTATGGAAAAGGAATGCATGAAATACAGGGAGTAAAAGATGAAAGAAAACATCAAAGAAAAACATTTGCTGGTGGACTGGGTGAAAATAGGAATTCAAACAAATGCTGCTGCTAATATGTTTGACCAGAAACTGCATTCTTTAATAAAATTCAGATTTCTAGAAAATAATCAGATTGCCATCTTGAGCTAAATGTGTTTCTGTCTTGTCCTTTCCATTGTCTGCAAAGAAGTGTGAACATGAACTTGCATGTGACTACCACATCCCTTGTATGCTTTGATCATGGAAAAGATATTGTCTGACAAAAATACTTGATGTTGAAAGACTGGTCCCAGGCTTTCTACAGTAAGATGAGCTGTATTCTCCTCTGTCAAGCAAACAACAGAGGGAGTTTTGTCTAAGACCACATAAGCATAAAAATGGCAGTTGTCTTTACTTTCAGCAGCTTCAAATGATCAGCCTGAAAAAGCATTCATCTCAAGCACACAATAGCAACTGCTAGATGTCAAAATGATCAGTGTTCCCTGTGTTTCATCAAGCAGTGGCACTATCTCCTCCTCTGGTTGTGTAGTCTGACCTTTCTCAGTGCAGTGATACTTATCCCACTACTCTCATCAATGAAAAAAACAAAACTTTTGAATATTTTAGAACAAATGACCAACATATATTAAATAAATAAAATGTAAAAAGTAATAAATAAGTAATAAATAGGAAAGTAATTTCCTGAAATTATTAACTCCCTGACCTGAAGTTTAGATGCTGCAATTTCTGTTTGGTGTTTGGTTTTTTTCAAATATAGGTTTTATATAAAGTGGCATCTATACTTTACAGGATTGTACTTTAATCTCTTTTCAGGCTGATGTAAGACATCCCAGAGTAAATTTTAGTTACACTAGCTAATGCAAAATAAAATGTTTTAAACAAGTTGTTTGATAAGAATCCATATTCAGAGTACCAGGAAAAAAGATTGTATAGGACAGAGACAAGTTTCTCTCTACAGCACAGCAATGACAATTAGGATTATTTTTTCTGGTACTTTGTAAACCTGGTATGATCTTTACCATAACAGTGTATGACTTTTTAATTGATTGGACAATGCATGTAAGGGAACAAAATCCCAATATCACAGCAAAAAGGCTGGCTAAACAAAAAGTGTCAGGTAAAATAGAAATATTTCTTTCAGATAGCTTATTTGCCTTTAAGTTACAACATGGTTTACCTTAGTTTACTTTTACATGAGATTTACTTCACGGTGGTGAGGCACTGAAACAGGTTGCCCAGAGAAGCTGTGAATGACACATTCCTGGAAGTGTTCAAGGCCAGCTTGGATGGGGTTTTAAAAAACCTGGTCTAATAAAAGGTGTCCCTGCCCATGGCATGGAGGATTGGAATCTTTAAAGTCTCTTCCAACACAAGCCATTCTATGATTCTATTATCCTATGTGCCAGATTTTTCTTAGTGCTTGAATCAGACTCCTAAAGCTACAGGTATAATCAGGGTACAGTACCCAGCTCTGCCCCTGTTTCTCTGTTTCAGGCTATTCAAACTGGAGACATGTTTTTGGTGTCTTATTTATTTTTATTGACTGCAGTGGAATTCCTTAACCTCCTACTTGAGAACTGAAGCCATTCCTCCAGAATTTCCTTTTCCAAGGCCTTTGTACAATTTTATACACCCTCTGCCTCAGCTGCTGAATAATAATCCCATTTAGTTTATTCCCTAGAATCCATTTTTCTCCTTAGCACCTACAGCAAGTGCGATAAATCAAATGTTTCATATGTCAGTAAGAGAGGTTTAAAGAAAATATTAATTTCTCATTGTACAAAATTCTTCTACAAACTGGGTGATCAACATACTAAAATCTTTATGTAGACAGAGACACACTTCCAAAATACCACGAAGGACAGAGGAAAATAGTTCACAAACAATATCCCTACAAGTCACAAGTTGCTGTATGAGGGAGATGGAATATTTATACAACCAGCTTTTTGGGTGACCTGAAAATGTAGACTTTTTCAGTCGCTCATGGAGAAGGTGATTAGGGATTCAGATCAGCTGTTTGATGCAACTGCAGGAAGGAGTTTGCAGTAGGCATCATTCCACACGATGTGCAATTAAAATAAGTATGTAGACAAATCTTGCATGTAAGAATCTCAAAAGGTCTACACAAAAAAATTGTCTGAGTGAAAATTAAATAAGAGCAAGAAATTAAAACCATTAGCAAGCCAAATTCAAAACCCTATTCAAGACACACTTAATGGGATATGCTGTGCAATTTATAAATGACATTCTTTCCAATACCCACCCTGATCTTATGCTTCCAAATCTATAGACTCCATTATGTGAATTACACACAGTTGCAGTTAAGTGCTTTGGAAGAATATGAATTCACTATATCCATAAACAGTAGACTTGAATCTATAATATACTTGGATCTCTCTTCTCCTCCCACCTCCTGGACTTGCTCTTCCTAGGTGAATCCGTTATGTTCCTTAGTGAGTTTTAAAGAAATGTTTCAGAGAAGGAGATCAGAGGGGAATTTATAAATATCAAAACTGTGGTGTTCTTGTCAATTTCAAAACTGTAACTAATGTAGATACATCAGGAAAAATATTCAATGCACAACCCTTAGACAGAATGACAGCTCTGCTAGTTGTAATTCTAAACTGAATCCAACATTTAATAATGCACAGCAAGAATTTGCTGCTTCCAAGAGGATAAAGTGAAAGATGCAGAGTGATGCCTAGGGTAGCCTCCAGGCCAGAGCGTTAGTGTTCCTGCATGACTTAGCAGTTGGCATTCTTGAGTGTGGCTGTAGGGACACTTGTGTTGCAGATTCCTGGGATGGTATGTCCTGAACTTATAGCAATTTCCAAGGGTGCTATAAGTTGAAAATTTTTAGTGTTTTCTGATGATGTTTTGATGTTGCTTGCTGCAAAAGTGGATGGGATTTGTAGTCAGACACAGCTCAGGATGAATGTTGGCACTTTACAAAATGCCTTACCTGTGAATTATTCCAGGACTTGAGGGTTTCAGAGTGCTTCTAAAAATGCTTTAGCAACTAAAGAAGGGACAGAATTCAACAAATCTCTGTATGAATTGAACTGGGACAAGGGGACACCCCTTCTTTGTCCCCTTTACATCAAATCACCGTGGTAAAGTAGAAGTATTATGCTGCAAACAGAGAGAAATAACTTTCTATCTCCTTTTCTGTGTTCTAAAATCTCATGCAAGATCAAAAGCATTAAGGAGTCAAGCTCAGCAGGGGAGGAGACAGTAGAGGCATAGCTTTATATGATTTCAGCAACATGAGCTATTTGAGAATGTAGAATCTGCTATTATTCAAATGTAAAAAAGGAGTCAATTGGTAACCGACTGCATTAATGTCAAAATGGAATAAGTTAATTGAAAGAGAATTATCCACTGCTTAATTCAACACTTCCATTCTAATTGTTAGTCTCAATGCTGAGGCACCCAAAACATGACTTTAGAAAAATCTACTATGAACTAACTGTGGTTACCAATAAAATGTACACCATTCTAACTTCCACAGATGGAATATTTCACTCCTGGTGAGGCTAAAGCACTTCTCTAAGTACATTACTGAAAACAAAATCTTTGCAGCATAGCTGCGTCACTGTCAGAACTTCATTTAGTATCAGTAACCATTTTCAGTCCCAGATTTAAGAAATATTACATAATACTCCAAATGCCCTGACTAGAACTCCATATTAAAAAACCTCCAGAAAACTGTCCTGAATAAAGAATGGCATTTGTATTTAAAAACAGTAGGTGATACCAAGGATGTTTGTTGCTATCTTAATCTCAATTAGTTAAATTATTGTTCACATTAAAAGCCCAGGGAGAGAAAATGATCGCTACAGTTAAGAGATCACAGTTACAGCAATGGAAATAAATTGCTAGCAGGAACCTAGTGCAAATTTTACTTTTTGGACAGCAAAGAATTTTTTTTTTTTTTTTTTCCGCAGGATCAGGAGCAAGGAAGGATGCGACAGTTTACATGGGATATGCGTTCTGACCTCTGTTGGAAGAGCATTCTCCATTTTGAGAAGCTTGACTTCACATCCAGAAACTATTATTTTTTATTACTAAGGGTGATAAACTCAGGTGCAAAAATCTAAGAGTCTAGAGAAAGTTCCTAATTTCCTGTCTGTTATCAGATTTGTGATACTTTCAGCCAAAGGCATCTACTGATGCGGATATACCTAATAAGAAGACAATTTGAGCAAACTCTAGACAGAATATCAGAACATGTTAGCTAACATAGTTTGCAATTTGTTATTTTAGAATAGATAGAATAGAATAGTTATTGCTACAGCTTTAGGGCTGATGAGGAAGAGTTGTCAAGATGGCTTAGGTGGCCTCAGACTCTTTCATTTCTAGACAGCTTTGTATCTCCCTATTGAAATTCTACCCAAATTGTACTAGAGTTATATGCTAAGCATTGAACTGTACTTCTTTCTTTTTCCTGTTAAGCCGTTTAAAGCCCATAAGCACCCTAACTTTAACTTCTAATTAGGAATACTGAACAGTTGGGTACAGATAAATCTACAGCATGTCTCAGGAAAGGTCTGGGTGACCAGACCTGAGTGTAAATGGAGTGCTGAGGCTGCTAGTGAGACTGGTTGGGACAGAGAAGACCAGTATTAGTGCACTCACAGCCCTGAGCAGCATATTGTTAAAAATAGAAAATTACATATGCAGATAATAGAATTGAAAGCTGCACTCATGCAACTTGTTGCTGATTCACCACTGCGTGAGAATAAAGAATTTGGAGGCTTGAACTGCAATAAGGTACTTAATTACTGATATTACTAAGAATGTCTCTATATCTGGTAATTGTTGACATATTTATTGTTTCATATTGACTCGGAAAAATTTTGCTTAGTTTTCACTGACATCCCAAGACTGAATTGGTCATGTATTAGATAAAGATGGCATTAAAAGAGCTTATTGCTTTTCTGCACAGCTGCACTACCATTCCATGAATTCCTTTTTCATGTACAGGTGCTGAACTTATTAATGTCCATCTGATTTAAGTATTACATACCACACAATGCCAAATAGGTAGGAATTGACATGTACCAAAGAGTAGATGTGTGTTCTGACATGCTTGACAGGCTTCCAGAAAAAAATGTGATCTTTATGGTACCTAAGGCAGAGGGATTATGCAGGGAAATCATGAAAACACCATCATCTGCTCCTCATAATGTTCCACTTCTATTGCAGAAATCAGGAAAGGAAAAAGGAAAATAATAATTATTTGGATGCTGTAAATGATAAATTCTTACTTCCAGAAATTTTGCCATTGGAAGGAAAAAAAAATCAGCCTTTAACTTGAAATGGCTTTTGTTCTGCAAAATTAAAGACAAACAAGCTGTGCCAGGAATGCATGCACTAATGAATGCCAGAGTCTGAAGTTATTCCATGCAGACAAATGCAGCATAAGACCTTTTATATACATCTTCTTTTTTTTTTTTTCAAGATTAGTCATCCTTGATGTTTAATAGTATTCCATGCATCAGCAGCCAAGTACAATTTACAAGATTTCCTGATTTCTTAAGTTCTGTCTGTACTTTAGAGGCCAGGAGTCTTGCAGTTTTCACCACTCATCAAACAAAAAGCAGAACACTGTTGAAAACAACAGCAGGGGAGAGAGAGAGGAAGCAAAGATCAAAATGCAGCAGCAGGGAAGCAGTGAAAACAGCACAGAGCACTAGGTGACTAAAAGTACTAGTGAACAGAAGAAAGTGGAGCTCAGACAATCCATTTAAAGTGAGCAGCCAGTCTATATTTGCATGTTTGTCCCCAGCATTTGTACACATTTTTCTGTTCACAGTTGTCAGAGTCCTTTTTAATGTGCCCAGATACGAAAGAATGCTTTTTGCGATTTGAGAAATTCAGCATTAACTCCCTTCCTACCTCCCTTCCTCCCTTGTATGAATGCATATTCAGTTACTGAAGAAAATGAAAAAATCAACTATATTGTTATTGTCTTGTTAATTATATATAAAAGTATGCAAATATTGTCATACATAAGAGTATCTCATTAACAATTATTTTTTATTCTGCTGAGTATTATTCATTCATCTGATAATTTGAATTAATACAATGGTCTTCATGCCTTTTGTCATAACTGACCTTCTGGTCAGAGACAGATAAAATAAGATGTCTTTCAACAGACTGAAAGGATTCCAAAGGAGTTCCAATTTATGTTCATTTTAATTTTTTTAAAATTATTATTCTACTCTACCATATGCTTATAAGTGAAACAATTGATCTTGTCTGAATCAAAATTACCTTTTCATGACATTCTCAATGTACATGAAAGGAAATAACAATTTTTAAGGTCAGGTTTTAAAAATACTGCATTCATGAAGTATCAAGAAATAAAATATTCCAAAACCTTTTCATTCTTTAACTGTTCTCACAGCCCTGCTGTGTTGTCTCTCCAACAGAGACAAGGACTAGAGTTCATGAATATGAGGCTGCCTCTGTTTGCCTGTAAAGGACCTCATCCACTTTTTTTATTCCAGGTCAAGTGGCCTCTAGCAGATCCTCACTGTAGTGTCACCTTTGCCTGTCCTTTCTTTAGTCGTAACCCATAAACTCTATCAGATCATCCATCTCCAGGCAGAGTTTAATGTACTCTGTTGGGTAGGAAGAAATAAGGAAACCTCATAGAAATTATTACCTGACAAAAGGTGTTGAAAATATAGAAACCATGAGAGAGATTGAACTAAGAACAAGTTTTGACTTGTCCCGACTTGTCTAGCCCCAGTCACTGAGATAGCTGGAGGGCAAGGCTTATCAGCCTTTTGAGTGAACAGTGGCTGCTCCAGAAGCAGATAGTAGCCTGCTCCTGGGTGGACCCAGGAATTCATTTCAATAGAAAGTTGTAAAACCAGTTTCTAGAGGTTTAATATGTAACATCTATGGTAATACAAAGACTCTCATAGGCTATATGCAAATAATGTAGAGTTTGCATCTTGTATTGGATTGGTAGGTGGAAATTGGAATGTTCATCAGGGAACCTNGGTATCCGTGGCAGGGTTCTCCTCCCCCCTCCCCTCTTTCACAATAAACTACCATGCTTTGAAACTGAAGGGCAGAGAGAGAGCTGATTCAAACCGTCCGCAGAGGTATCCATGGCAGGAACCCCACAATTTCCCCCTTCAGTACTCCAGCTGCCCTCTCACATAAAGAACATGAGAATTCAAAGACTGAGACACTTCTACTGGTCTACACTGTCTTGATGTCCTGTGGAGGTAGAAGAACAGATGTAAAAGTAGCATAGGAGAACTTGTCAATATTGAACACTGTTTTTTAAACATGAGAAAACCAAACCAAAACAAAACAAATCCATGGAAAGAAATGTTAAAAATTCTTTCTTTCATTTCACGAATGTGTTTTTTTTCAAAGCCAAATATGATCACATTTCAGATTCTCTTGAACAACCTCAAAGGAAAAGTCTGGACATCCTTGTTTTTAAGCAGCAGGAATACTCACAGAATAGGGTAAATTTTCATTACTTTTATTGTATACTCCAAATGGCTTATTTCATTTTCTGCAAATGATGTGATTTAATGTGGCTGTTAATATAAATGTTCTTTTTGCTTAGCTCTTTAGCTCCATAGATAAGATTTGTACATTCAGATTAGGTTGTTTTGACATTTTTCTCATCAACTTCGGACATGAAAATAGCTTAAATATCTACATTTAGACACCTAATGTGTCTAAATTACCATTGCAGATAGACTTATTCTCCTTAAGGAAATCATAATGTAATTCACATCTGAATATTTTCACTTCTGCTTATAACTGAGTGTCTTCTTCCACATTTTGTAGGCTGTTCTGCTAAATATATTACTCTGCTTTTTTGGGGTTTTTTGCCTTTGGAAACTTAGATTTACTTTAGCCTCATAATGTACTCCCTACATGTTTGTCTCGTAAATTTTTAAATGAAGACATGCAACGATAAAACTCTTCTATAAGTAGTCTCCTAAGTACAAGTTGGTCAATAACCAATTGCTTTCAATACTGTGAATTGGAAGTATGTGTCATTCCTTCTATAATATTTTAATCAAATGCAGTAATCACCATTTCTTATTTTAACCTGTTCATAGATGGACACCAAATAATGTTTCATCTATTTTATTTTCCACTCTAGAAGATTTATGCAAGTTTCCTGAGTCTTTCTGAGGATTTTTATTCTGTTATTTATTATGGAAACTTGTTGTGGGTTTTTTTTGTTTTGTTTTGGTTTGGTTTGGGGTTTTTTTGTGATTTTGTTGGGGTTTTTGTTTGTTTGCTTGTTTGTTTGTTTGCTTGTGGGTTTGGGGATTTTTTGGGGGTTTTTTGGGGATTTTTGGGGTTTTTGGGGGATTTTCTGGGGGTTTTTTGTTGTTGTTGGTTGGTTGTGGATTTTGCGCTTTTTTTTCTTTTACATAAACTGACTTAGTTTTTTATTTCATAAGGTACAGAACATTATCACTGTCAACAATTTTACCACCATTTTCAATAGCTTATTTACAGTCACTAGTAAATGTTGTAGGGCTGTATGAACATTTTCCTGTAAGGGCTTTTTTCTCCTTTTTTTAATCTTCTACATTATGCTAGATGAATTTGTCTTCAAGATTTTCTATTCTAGTTGTTAATTTTCTTCCTTAAAAGATATGATGCAGTGAGTATTTAAATACATGCTAAAAACTGTCAGTGGTTTCATGGGCAAATAAACTTTCATGATACAGCGAGGGAAATTATTGTTATATTGGGAAATGCGCTATACAATGCCATACAATTTCAGTTCTCTGTATTATTCAACAGTATTGAGACATTGGTCAATATAACAACTGTATTGTTTTGCTAAGAATCTTGACACTGAATAGAACAGAGTACTTATAGTTTTCTTGTCCTTGAGTAACTTCAGCCTGCGCCACTAGTAGTAAGGATAATAGAAGTAATGGCAAGCAAAAGAAAAAGAGGAGTTTTGAGAAAGCTGGGATGATGAGTTTGGGTCCACATTATAAGCACAGGGATTTGTTGTTGCAGTAGAAGTACTAGAATAATTATCACAAATATTGCATAGCTTTCTACAGTAAAACCAAGTTCCTCTGTTGAAAGCAATAAAATATATCTGTTGTGGAATATGTAATGAAAACCAAGACTGAAGTTATATTTGAGGGCATATGTATCTTAATATTTGACAAATAATAAAAAAAGGAAGTAGGAAGCTGAGAAGACGGACAGCAGGATTTAATCAAATGCATAAGAAAATGGTAAATCTCAAGCCACGAATATTAGAGATTTTCCAGTAGCTGCATATCTAGTGGACGTTTCAGAAAAATTCTTCAAATGTCTGTCTGGCCTGAATAAATTATTCCAATTAAGTAGCCAAAAATTAGTGTATAATGTGATGGATGTGAGGACAGGCAATTGGGTGCAAGAGAAATTGCTGCTTTAAAAATAATGAGCTTACTAGGGAAGCAGAGAGTAAGAGTGTTGAAAAGTTGATATCCAAAATAAAAGGTTGTGCTGAAGTACTGGAAAATTTACTAATAAATTATGGGGAGGAAGACTGACATAGATATTTGTGACAGCGGCAGAATAATAAAAATAAAATCTGAGACAGATAAATACACAGCAATGATCCAATAGAGAAGGGGTCTAAGAGACAGGGAAATTGTCATTATTTATGGTAAAAAGTAATTTTTTTCCTATTTGGTTGCTAAAAAACCTGGCAGATGAAGGTCTCGGATAAAGATTCCTTGGGCAGCTAAACACTATGTGATCATTTCCTGCGCCAGGAAGCAGAAGAGAATTCTTAACAACCTTCACAACCACATCAACAATGATCGTGTTACCATTTGTCATTTTTTAAAATAAATTTGTTGCAGAAAAGCTGGTATAACTTCTAGATGTTTCCAAAAATTTTGTCATAAATATAGTACATTTCTAATTTTCTGGAACCCAGAATTGTCACTTACCGTGATCACAGTAAGTATGTTATACAATGGGAGCACAGATGGCATTATATCCATTTAGTAGGAAAAACTATCCATAGGGGACTGTAGCTACAAATCCTATTCTTCCTTTTTAGGAGTTCAAATCAGGCCTAAAAACAAATTGTTAATTGCCTTCTGAACTTGTTTACTTTGCAATAGTACAGTTATTGTTCTCTACTATGTCAGAGGATTTTGTGCAATGTCAATTTAGGTTTTAGTTAATCAACTAAGATTGTATCTTGGTGTTTTGGTGCAAGGCTGTTGTGCTATTATACTCTCTGATGTCACATCAGTGTTGGAAACAGCAGAAGCAAATTTTTTTAAAAATAAGTCTATTATTTATTAACACCAAGGTGATACATAATTTTCTGAACTTTAGAAATACCTTTTTCTAAGTCTCCTATTAAAACAAATTGAAAGTGTTTCTAAATACTAAGATTTTAGTTATCATTTGTATGAGTTTATAATTTCTTAAAAATTGTTTTTAAACAGTTTATTTTGCAGGCACATTGGTTTCAGACAACTATCTAGGTCAGAAATTTTAGAGTTCGAATAAAATCTAGAGGTCATGAAAACCTCAGAGTGTTAATATAACTTTTTTGTGCTTGTAGATCTTCTGTGAGGCAGCTAAGAGCCAATGGGACTAAATTCCCTTGTGGTAAATTAGTGGAAGGGACTTTCCTGTTTCTTCTAAGAGGTCAAGTTGGTGGCTTTGTGGTTTGGTGGGGTGGGTTTGTGGAAGTGAAATTTCATCTCCTACTGTTATGAAGTGTATGCCCAACTTCTGAGGGCACAGAGGAAATGGACCAAGATTGGTCATTGCTACCCATTGTGGATGCCACGGGGAATGGAAGGATTTGACTGTACAAGGCAGCAAGACTTACACACACTCTCCAAACAGAATTTCCTGTTGTCACAGTTAGAGTACTGGACTAAATGAATCTCTTTCCTGACGAAGATAGGGATTTCTCATGTGCTTATGTACTAACCCAAATTTTGCATTCTGTCATGTTTTTCTTTATCCTGTGAAGGCATTTCATGCCAGTGAAGTTTGGTTTGCAGGTTTTTGTTTTCAATATTCTCTCCTGCTATTTCTAGTATTCTGACATAAATATTTTAACATCCCTAGTTGTGCCTAACATCCCTGGTTGTGCCAGGCACAACCAGGAGAGACACATTGCTTGGCGTACATCTGAGGGTAGAACATAATTCATGATCCTAGGTATACAATTCAGAAACAGCGCGACTTCAGCCCTGACAGTAATTTCATCAAATGGTAAATAGTCTCCTGCTTTGACTGAACATATAACATTTAATCACAGGAACCTGCTTTCCTCACATGATTCATTTATATTTTTGTTTTCAAAAGCAAGAAAAATGAAATATACACGAAGTAATATTTTCTCAAACTAATTACAGCACTTGGGAAGACGTTAAGGAAGGAAAAGGATATTGCAGTAGTTAGGTACTTTTAATAATTTTGTAATATCTCTATGCAGAAATACCTTTACAGAGTTTTCTAAAACACCAGAGGTTATTGAAGTGTTTAGTGAATTGTATGAATATATTTATAATGGATAATCAGACATAACCTTTGACATCTTTGACAAATTCTGGACTGCAGGCACTAGAAAATGTATATCAGAATCCCGTGGGTCAGGCATGATAATCCACCTAAAGCTGTAAGCTATAAGTATGTTTTAATGCGATAATTCATTTCATGGGGGTTGTAGTGAACAACAAGCTGAAGAAGAGACTGCTGTGCGCAGCTGAAGCAACCAAGGCAAATTGCATCCAGAGCTGCATCCACAACGGCATTATGAGCAAAGACAGAGACATGGTCATCCCACTCTATGCAGCACTTGTCAGGCCACACCTGGAGGATTGTGTCTAGTTCTGATCCCCACAATTCAAAAAAGGTGTGAACAGGGTGGAAAGGGTCCAAAGGAGGGCCATGAAGATGATCAGAGTGCTGGGAACCTGCACCATATGGAAAGACTAAAGAAAACTGTGTGCTAAAAAGTCCCTATGACACAATACATTTCTTTTCTTTGCCTTTTTTCTTTTCACTGTAAAAAAAAATAATGATTTTACAGGTTTTTCATGTTTCATCCAACAGGTTCATTGATTAAAAACCAAAAGCAACACCATCTATTAATGATTAAATCCTTCAGAAATAACAAAGAATAGTACTAAAAAATTGTGAAATAATTTTTCCCTGATTTACTACAAGAAAAAATTGTAACTTTTTTTAAAATTCCATAATTTGCCTTTAACCTTTTTCCAAATAGGAATTTTCACAAATGCATAGTAGACTAGTACTTTCAGCAGGCATTTTTCATGAAGCAAAGCTAAAAGACTTACAAGCAGAAAAGTCTATGATATTTTTTCTATCCCATGAAAAAATAGATAAGTGGAAACTATGTTTAAAGTTTTCATTATAGCCTTTTATACATACTCGTTAATTGGCTGTTACATTTCTGTTCAAATAATATTTGCTAATAAATTTTTGGTACAAAAAAAGACAACATGTTTTTCCTAAGTAGAACACGTTCCTTAGGGTTTGTTTTTCCCTTGAAGTCATAAAGTGCAGTGTTCATTCCATATAAATAATATTTCCTATATACTTCTTGTTATAGTAATCTGTTAAACAACCAAATATTTGTATTGTATTTTTTGTCCTTCAAAAGACATAGGTAAATGGCACATAGTAAACCCAGAAGTTTTGGGCTAAAAATTTTGGTGTGTTTACATCCCACACAGTAACTTTATACTTTCAAATGTTCTTATTGCCAAGAAAACTCAATATAAATATTTAACATGAAAATTATACCACAACAAAATCTTATTTCTTGAAGTTGCTGTTGGCATGCATGGTGTAAACACGATGATTCAGTTTTTATTTGGCCACAGAATAAATGCAGCAGTTTCCTAACACCAGCATATTTACACCATAAAATTATATTAGTAATTGGTTCCAAGTCTATCTAGGATTCCATTTATATTTATAAATAATGTGTATTGCCTGCTTAAGGAGCTTGGTTAGTCATTTCAAAATTGTCTCTTCTAGTTCATTCAAAAGTAATTATGCCCTTATTGCTCTGCTCTAAAGATGGCTGGCACTAGACGCAATTTTCCAAAGAAATGTCATCCTACTATTCTGGACTCATAGCTGGCCAGAAGAGCTCATCTGTCAAATAGGCAGATAGATTAAAAAATAAAAGAAGAGAAGTCATAGAAAGTTTACTTATCACTTTCAACAGAGGTGAAAGACTGGTAACCATCCAGCTCTTGCTGATGTCAAAGATTGTTAATACTTATTCAGTCCCCCTGATATTTAGAAAACTTTGGCAATGAATGAAAGTATTCACTAGAGAGGAAGCAGTACTTGAAAAGCCTAAAAATAAACACAGTCTATGTTTATTTCACTGAAATTGGTACTTCCAAGTATCTCAGAAATTTTATGGGGAGAATATTTATGGGTTGACAGTTTTATGATAATAGAACAAAAGAAAATATTTTTTGTAACATTATTTCAGACTATTCTGAATACTTCACAAGAATAGTGATCTCTACAACACCAAAAAACCTCCAAAACAAACAAACAAAGCTCAAAAAATCTGAAAAAACAGACCATTTGACCCATTCTCCTGCCTGAAGGCAAAAATCACAGTACATGTTCTCGTCTAGACTGTTTCTAATGATTTCCTGGGATAGAAATTAGACAGTTTCCCAAATAATCTAAGCCATTACTACCTTATATTTCCTGCAAAACTCTCTCTCTCCCCCTCTCTCCCTAATTTAATGTATTCTTTGTGCTGTCTCCCATTGGTTTGAAAAAAACAGAATATTCCCTTCTTCTGTGTTTCAGGCCTTCACATCTAGCATTTTTCTTTCTCTAAATTAAATATCCCTTGTTCCTTAATTAATTTTGTACATCTTGTTTTCTAGATTTCTGACTATTTTTTTTCTCTCACTGGGTTCTGTCCAAGTGGTCTATATTCTCTTTGTGTGTCCCAAAATTGAATACATAATTGGAGCAGATGACTTACCACTTTCCATGTAAGATGGAAAAATCAATTAATTTTATTTCAAACAATACATCTATTGTACATGTACACACAACAGCGTGAAAAAATTTGACATTATTATTCATTGTAACTTGCAGTTCCCTTGCTCGTTTCTGCTGCTTACTAATGCTGCCCCTTCCATTTCTTCACTCAGTTATTGGTAAGTATAAACATTTGGGGCTTTTCCTTATCACATATAATTTCCTGATTATCTGACTGAGTTGTTGATATCTACTTGACTTAAACCTATTACCTGAACTGCTTTCAAATCTTTCCCTGCATGCCAGCAGCAAAATTGACAAAGTACTCCGTTTATATACAAGTTGCTAATTAAGTATTATAAGATGTAGGACAAAAGAATAAATTTGTAGTTTGAGAGTAAGTAAGAAACAGCTAATTGCAGAATATAGCATTTCGATGTACAACTAATGGCGGTTTATCTTCCATGAAATAGAACATTTGTTCCTGTGGTGGGTAAGCCCTCGCTATAACAGACCTGACTGGGGGGAAATTAATTTAATTTATTCCCTCTTAAAATGGATTCTAGTAGTTAGAACAATGACAAACATTAAACCAATATTGCTTCTCCCCATCTCCTCTTTCCTATGATCAGAGTCTTACTCTTTTTTTCTTTCTTTGCTTCTCATTCCGTCTCTTAGCCACACACAGTCGCACACGTGAAGTTGGCTTGGGAAATTATGTTTGTAGTTTGCCCTCTCATGCTTTTTCTTTAGAGTACTCTTGCACAGATTTGAGCTTTTCAGGTAAAAAAATTCCTCCATTGTGGATCTGTCACAGACTGCAGGAGTATCTGCTTCAGTGCAATGCTACAGGCTTGGGGCTGGCTGACTGGAATGCTGCTGGAGGAAAAAGAACCTGGAGGTGATGGTCTGCAGACATCTGAATATGAGCTGTCAGTGCTGGATTAACAGCTGGATTCAATGATCTTAGAGTTCTTTTCCAAACTAAATGATTCTAGGATTCAATCTAGTGATGATAGGGATCAAATTTTAAACAATGGTTTTAAATGTAGTGTAGCTATATTTGAATTGGTTTGCTAGTAGCTAATAAAGAAGTATTTGAGACTAGAGTTAAGTACACCTTGGTTTTGGCATATATTCCATATTGAGAAGACCAAAAAAAGAAAAAAACTTCAGGTAAAAATATTTTACCACTGTCCATGCAGAACTAAGGAGAAATGGAAGTTCTCTGAAGTGTTCGGAGAAATGGAAGTTCTCTGAAGTGTTCAGAGAAATGTTTAGTGTTTCACATTTGACTCATTGCTAGTGCCCTGTCAACCACCCCTTCGAAGAGCTGCCTCCAATCGTCTCACACAGTAAAGTTCCTTCACCACAAGGAGACTTGATATTTTTTTAGGGGCAATATACCAGTTAAGCTTTCCTCAGGAAACACTAATTTCCACACCTCTGTCTGAATGATTTGTGAAGCGTCAGTGAAAACCGATTACATATCCTGGCTTAATGGATGGACATACTTTATCTTGTTTAATAGCTTTATCATGGGGACAAGAGGAAGGACAGCTTGAAAAGAAATAGTCCTGAATTAGGTAAAAAACTAGCACTGCCTCAGCATGTTGCAAAATGCCAAATTAAGTAATTTCCTCATCATTACTTGTAATTATGCTGCTGAATAAATAAATTGTAAGGATAAAACCACTATAATGCAAATTCTAGTCTAATGCTTTACTTATTGTCATTAAAACGCAAAGCCCATTAGCGAATTGTTAACATTTCTGCTCCTATCCAGCCCTGTACAGATCAGCCTGCAGTACCTTAGAGCTACCTTCGAGCAATGTAAAGGGATCACGGTTTTGATCTGAGTCATCCAATGTATAAAAATGAACAGAAAATGCCAAAAATTACTCCAAGTGAGTATTTCATTAAGCCTATCTCTTTTATAAGATTTCTGAACCATAAGCATTAAGAGGAAAAACCCCTCAGTATTGGGGCATTGGATTGCTGGATTCAGTGGGTTACTTTGGGAATCTCCTTTTCAGTATCCTTTTTTGCTGCAACATTAACTCCTCAACAAACTATTAGAGTCTATTAAATAATAGACTATCATAAAAATGTCTGCCTTTTTTTTTTCCATTGAGCTTTACTACCATCTTGTGAAGGATTAAAGAAATAAATGATTATATGTTTGGTATAAAGTTTCTGTTGACATGAAATTGGAATGTCTAGAATTTTTTAGTGGTTCAGGTCAATCCAAATGAATGCTTTATATCCTTACATGAAATATAATAAAGAAATAAATATGTTAAAAAATAAATATAAAAAGCCACATGCGTAATGCAAATTTCCATGATAATTTGGTAAGGATAGAATTTGCAAAAATGCAATTGTCATCAGGTGTACTCATCACCATTCCTCATCTATAAACTACCTCTTTCGAACATTGCTTTTAAAGAACTGTAAGAAAACAAAGGTGGAAAAAATTGAATCCTCTCTCATTTTGTGCTGCACAGCAACAAAAATTCAAGGTCTCTGTACCTGCAAGGTGATACTATGATTGTTCTAGGGATGACACAGACTTACAGATTATACTTCAAAATCATAAACATCTAAATTTTAATCAAAAAGACCTTCTGCCAAGCATAGACTATCAACTAAGTAACTAAATAAGTAAACAAAGAAAGCAAGCCTCTAAAATTGCCGACCAATGAGCTTCAGATAGGAGCCTATGTCAAATTATTTTATTTGTATGTTGTGATCAACATTTGCAAACTTGTATTAAAAAATTATGGTTCTCAAAATAAATATGTTTATTTCACAACTTTGAAAATAAGGAGAAAAATGCCAAAGTTATAGAGAATTTTTAATGATATATGAGTATATGTAATTACAGATCATTTGAAAAACGATTAATTAAATAAAAACTAGGATAAGGCAAAGTAAGTTTATACATTTGATGTAATTGTATAAATTTTGAATCTTATAACTTACTATAGTAAGAGACAATTTAAGATTTTAAGATTGCCTAGTTACAAAATGGAAAGATTCTTGTTATGCATGGATTGAGACAGTAAAGATATCCAGGGAACCTGAGCATTGCAACAATAATGTAAGTTTTTCTGGAAATCCTTAACCTAGCACGAGTAATAAAAATATTATATAAGTAATTTTAACTGTCCATCTTCAGTTTTAGCTCATACCTTTGTCTTACTTTTGGTTTCCTTTCATTCTGAACACTTTTTGTTCTTTTTCTATATTTAATTCTTAGTGTAGCTCACATTCTCTTTTGCCTTCCTTTTGTTGCCTATTTTTATTTCTATTTTAGATTCTTTTCCTGTTTTGAAATCTTAGTTTCTTTTTCTTTCTTTTAATGTCTCTTTTTCTGCTTTTGTTCTTAACCTTTATTCTTTTCTTTTGTGATATTTCTGGTGCTTTCAATTTCACTTGTTTTAGATTTTGTTGGGGTTTTTTAAAATTTTTTAAACTTTTTTTAGTTTGCTTTAGCCTGCTTTTCTAAAGAAGTTTCGCTTGTGCAAACATCATACTTTTTCAGCTGTCTATCAGTCTCACATCAGTAACTTCTGAATCTGATGGCTCATTAACCAAAGCTGACAGAACAGTGCAGAGCCTTACAGATAAGGCATTTCCCAACAGGTTTGGGAAAGTTGGCAGTTGGCCGGAGGGCAGAGATCCAAATCAATGTCCCATCAAATGAGAGGCAGTTCCTACCTGACCTCATTCAGAGAAGCAGCAGCCGAAGATGTTGGGGCTGCTCTCAGCCAGCCCCGTGCACGCTGCTGCTTGCCTTGCCGCGCAGGTGAGGAGCAGGGCTGGGCGGCAGCCCCAGCCCCCAGCAAGGAAAGAATCCACGCCAGCAATCTGCCGACCTTGGGCAGCTTCTTCAGTTTCCTTGCTCATTAACTATTATTTTCTCCTCTTCCTCCCACACTGCCAAAGTTAAGCTAAGCCAAATGCTTTGACTTTGCAGAAAGCTGTTACAGTGCTTGAGCTGTCGGATTTCTCCCTGATATTCATGACAACTGATTTTGATGACCAGGTCTATTCCCCTGTGTAAAAAAATTGGCTTATTTACTAATGCTAGATGAGGGAAGCAGATAGAATTATGGCTACCAAGTTGATTCTTCTAGGATTAAAGGTCCTAAGTTACTGCATAAGAGAAGTCAAGTCACTAGAACAGTTTCTAAAAGCAGGAACATCTGAATTTCTGTGTTTTTATTGTACCAGGAATAAGAACTTTATCTTGTTCAATTTTTCAGCATTCGTCTTTATTTTTAGGGGTATTTAATAATCGTATTCATTCCAATCAGTAAAACAGACAAACCCCAAGTCATCTGTTGCAACAGAGGAAGCACAGTAGAAGGAGAAAAATCATGTACAAGGTACACTAAACTGAACAGGGAAAGAGATGCTTCAGCTGAAGGTACATGCCTGAATCTTCACCCAAAGCATATGCAGCACAGGAAGTAAACAAGGAGCTAACAGCACAGGTACCTGCAGCCTGCTGTCTTTCAAATTCCCTGTGACTTTGTGAAACTGCACTTTTTTTTTCCCTAACAGTGTTTAACTGTGGGTTCCTCACATATCCTATTTAAATCCCAATCAATAACTTAGATGATACAGACTCTTGTGTAAGAGGGCAATTTTATATTTAAGCTGTATGTACCAGAGAACGCATGTAATTCAAGTTCCTTACACTTGGCCAAATACCATAGCTGTAAACTGTTTGCAAAAGGTGGGCATAATCTACTCCTCTTGCAGTTACTCCATTTTGAAAACGATGCATCCAAGTATTTTTAAGGCCACATTTTATTCAATACACAATCCAGTCAGCATAAGTGAGGCGTATATAGAGTGCATCTCAAATCAGATGCAACAACAGAAGTATGCAATGTTTTGTTTCTTTTCTGGATCATTTTATGGTTCACCTGAGAGCCAGACAACTTCATCTAGATAGGTATGAAAGTGCTGGGGAAGTTCCAGATCAGCAGCAAAAGACTTACTACGTTTATGAAACATCAAGATCTGAAGGATGTCAGTATTTTTATCTTTCTTTTGACAAGGTGATGGCAGGAATAAAAGTGGGTTAAAATTTTGATTTTAAGAAGAAATTTTGAGAGAAAATTTACTGTGCTTTTGAGACATCTATAGCCTTTAGTCTTACCCATTTTTACCTGAAAAAATATTAATTTATTGCAAATTAGGTGTCATTTAAACAGCAACCTCTAGATCTACAGAAATAAGTGGGAAGACTCCTGGCAAACAATACTGAAAGCAGACTCTAAAATAAGATGATCAGGTAATAAATATATAACACACATAGCCAGTGCCTTGGAGAAATGATTTTTCATTTCGTTCTCTATTCACACTTACCTCAATAGTTCTATGTTCTCTTTCCCAAATCCCTAATGTTTTTATTCTTCTTTTTGCCATAAATAACTATCACTGACTTTTCTTATCCCCCTATTCTCTATTACTTTTGATCCCACTTTATCAGAAATTTCCTTAAGAATGCATTAATTTAATAGACCTCTTAGCCACTGCTCCTGCTAGCAGCTACAATTCTGAATCAAAGGAAGATATTTTAAAAAAGACTGTATTTTTGATATACCTAATTCTAGGATGATCTCTGCCAGAAGGGTGTTTATCATTATGAAGCTGCTGAGAAAACCTTGGTAAGAGCTGTTTTAATTTACCTTTTAAAACACTGGAAAGCCTAAAATTCTTCCTAAAATATTTCCTATATTTATATTTTATTTACCTACTCTGAAGTCCAATATATGTACTTTCAGTTATAAATTATTCTAATCTAGATCATGTCCTTAACTCTTCGAAATTTCATGCTTTTTTGAAACTGATGCGTTCATTCAAGCAAGTGACACACTTTGGATAGCAGCCTTTTTAGATTAGAAACAATGGGATATCTGATGCTCACCTAAAAATCAGAGGAAGTAATTTGGAAATAAGCCTGTGTGGTCAAATTCTAGGGTAAAAGAGATGTGAAACTTTGTTACAAAATAATTAGACCAACTGAATTTGGATTCTATATTTAAAGCTTAATTGGACTTAAAACTAAAGCAAATGAGCAAAATAAGATAAAATTGAATTTAAAAAGCACCAAAAAAAAACCCCAAACCACAAACAGCCCCCTAAAACTAAACAAAGATCCCCATAAATCCTTCAGGGCAGCTTATCAATTACTGTGCCTCCAGCTAAACAAAGCTCTCATTTTATCTCCAGCAACAAAGGCAGGAACTACTCCCAGTAATTTACATGCTTGCAGTTTACAGTTGTAAAATGTTCATTCCTATGTTCTTTTAAACATTGGCTCTTTGAAAAGAGATCATTTTCCTCTTTTAGATCAAAAGAGCAGGAAACTGTGTATTGAATTTCAAAAATCTTTCTGCTGGAGTTTAAGTAATGACAAAATGAGAAGCCATGAAGTAAGGGCTTTATTCAGTTGCTGTTACTGACATCAGCCTGTTTACACACTGAACTGAATTATCTCTTGTACAGTATATTTGTGTGACTCCAGCAAAACAACCATAGCTGAAACTTGTTTCACCACAGAGTCAGATATTAGCCAAAGTGCCTGGAAATGCTCTTTGCCTGTTGTTCTCGATCTGGTGCTAACAGATAGAGGAAAAAAACACTGCACATTTTAACTAGAAATTCACATGCCACTGGGGCAAGCACAAGAGGCACTGACAACTGAGGCATTGCTCTTGTCAGTGGTGAAACAACAGAGGAATTGAGAGCAAAGATCATGGCATGATGATCTCACTGTGACCATAATTTAGATTATTGTTTTGTGTATGCCTAAAAGAGAACACTTACAGCTGAGAAAAAACTTTGTGGGAGAGGAGAAATTATTTTTGAATAAAATACCTCATACAAGTTCTCTTTTTGTTTTTTTCTTAAAACTGAAGTCAACCCCATAAGTACAAAGTTAAACTTCTAATGTAGGCTAAGTGGTATGAGCATTAAGTAGTGACTACAGAAACACAGAAATGCCATTGTGTCGGTAAACCAGAAATTATCTACGTTTTAATTCAGTTAGGGAATTTTTCATGCACCTTTTCAATTATTTAATAAGCATATTTTTATATTAAAAATTCCATACTATAGAAGTGACTTCCTCTCAGGTAAGGAGAGGTACACCACATGATAATGTAGCAGAAGCCCCTTTTCTTGAATTATATATGTATTTGGGGGAAAAATAAAAAATCATTGAATAAAAACCCAAAAAACCACTGAATTGCAATCTAGTACTTGGTTTGCAATGGTGCTGCTGCTTTCTTTGGATCTTGCTTCTGTCCCATTGTCAGTCATAAATTGTTGTGTTTTTTAAACTGTGGGGTTGTATAACATTCTTACGTAAATCTTTCCTTATCCTCCAAAGCAGCAGACCTCTGCTGAGAGGACAAGCAATACTGCAGCACTCTGCAACAAGATTTGAGGGCTTGAGATGTGACCTTTGGGTGAGTACATTTTAACCAGTAAATTTGATTATCATGCATAGCACCATTAGGGACTGCTTCTCCTTTTCTTGATTAAAAAAGGCATAGAGTGACTCTTCCATGAAACTCAAGTTAGCAGTGCCTATCTTGGAAAATTCTGCTCTGAATTCCTGAAATTATGTAATGCCAGGTTCGTTAGCCTTCACACACTGTCACAGTGAGAAATAGGGTTCAGGGCTTAGAGAACCTGTTGAGCAGTTCCACCCATATGACTGACTATGCCGAGTCCATCAATCAACTTTTTCACACAAAGCATCTTCCTCAACTGCTGAAGTAGAGGCTGAGAAATGCATCTTACTATGTTGTAATAATCTTGAGGTTTAAAAGCCACATTTCAGGCAATGCTCAGAAGTTTAGTACATTTAAAATGAAGAGGAGAAAGGATGAAATAAGAAAACAGTTCTCAGTCTTGCCCTGCTCATTATCTTACATTTTTGATTCATCCTTCAGAAGTTGAATAGCTTGAGACAAAGCTAAATAATTCTTGGCATCTGATTTAGGTTCAGCCTTCCTCTAGTCCTTATTAGTGCTACAGTTCCTTACTTGAAAGGGTAACAAGCAGCTTAGATTCTCCCTTAATTCTTTCCAAAGCATGTTAACCTTAGAGACATTTATGTGAAGTGAGTTGGGGAAAAACTCTCTTTTCATTTTGTTCAACAAAGTAAAGCCATGATGTTTATCCTCATGCAGTCTGTACTCTTAACTGACTTTAGAAGACAAGAAGAGTATATCGAATTTATCTGGAGGCTTCAGCCAAATCAAATAATTCCTGTCTCATAAAATATGCTTTTAGGGTCTGATTTTTAATTTACCATTATAAAATTGTAAATTGTCCATTAAAAATACTACTGAGGGGAAAAGAAAAAGTCAAATGAATGATTTTGTAAAACTTATTGCTGGAGTTATAATTATGTCCTCAGAACATAATTATTTGGAACTTTTGCTTTAGTATATCTTCTGAATAGGCAAAATTATTAAGATTCTGAATTAATTAACATCAAGCTCTTAACAGTTTTAATATATAACTTTGGAGAACAGAGAGGGGTCAAGGTAAGGCCAGGACTTGGTAGCTTAACATGCTCTTTTCTTATGGGCATCTGGGGTGTCAGTAGCTTTGACAAATAGCTTCTTTTAGCAAAAGACAAAAGCTTCCATGTACAAGCCCTAGAATAATTAGCATGCATTTTGATGAATAAAAGGTATTAGAAGCTCTTCAAACCAGAATTAATGTTAACATCATCCCAAACTATAAAAGTATGCAGTTTTGATCATAAAACGATGACACAAAGCACAGTTCAAACACTCTACCCAGTAAGAATGTTGCCAATTGAGTCGCAGGATCATAAAAGGCAGACATCTAAATATGAAGTTTTCAGCTAATTTTTCAATATCTCTTCCTAAGTTTCTCAACAGAATTGAGCTATTACAATAAATGGATAGGGGAATGAATGAGGTCCCAGACTTAGGAGAAATAAGAGGGAGATTGCCACTGATGAATACAATAGAAAAGCAGAAAATGAAATGAAATTGTGCACCTTAAAATAAAATATATCTGTCATTATCTGAAAAACAATAAGCATTATTGATAGAATAGCATGGCCTGGCAAAAACTCATATGAGAACTCCAAAATTAGGATTTTACAATTCATATACCAGCTTCAATGGTTTTACTATCTAATTATATAAGGTCCTATTTTGTTTTGCTGCTTCGAAGTACATAGCATTTCTATTGATTTTCAAAGCAGTGCTAAACAAATTTCTCTCTCAACCTGATCTTCCATGAGTTGATGATGCAGATCAGTATCTCCTGCGGTTTATTTCACTTCTCTTGGACATTTTTTAGAACAGAATAGGATATCTCCTGGAAGAGCTTTTTTCACTGACTTCTAAGGGAGCCAAAACACCTATCTCAATACAATTTCTGTAAAATTACTGTAGAAAAGTGTGATGTCACTTCCGTAAAGCCTTACACTCTTTTTCAGAACTTTAATGGAAAGACACTCCTCCATTCCCTTTTCAGGATTCCCATATTATCAAGCTAGGGGATCATCATCCTTGCCACAGCCTTTCTGTCTATATTCTTTAATGAATTACTATTCACAGAGCTGACTAGCATTTTTCTGGAGCTTTACCATAAAGCACTGAAATGAGATTCAACCACAGGATCTTCATTAACATATCCTGGTTTTCAAAAGTGGGGAGACTTCCTCTTCCTCCCAGATTGCTGCGTAGGCATAGTCAAGGTATGTATGGTAAGTTAGTCCAAAGATGTTTAGTGCTTGTGTTGTATAAGGGCTGCAACAGAAAAATGTAAGCATAGTTAAACTAACAGTGATATGTTTTTTTTCAAATATTCAACTATCATCTTCTGATTGGAAGGAAATTGAAAGAGGTTTACATGCTATTTAATTATTTCTTCCTTTTCTCAAGGATAACATTCCAAGCCCTAAATTGTGTCAAAAAAACCCCCCAAAACTTACATCAGAACAAGTCCAAGTAAGGAAACATGACCTTATTTAATGATAATTGAGGCATTCTATATATTTCTATCAATTGTTAAAATAATTTATTAAAAATAATTTTTCCTCCTTATACTTCATGCTTATATTGAAATAAATTATTCTAGGCAAAAGAGATTGTTTTCCAAAAGATTTGTTGCCAGAAAATTGTAAAGATTATAGGTAAACCTTACTTTGGCTACTTTGGAAATGAAACTTAATATTCCCTTTCTTTCAGTCCTACCTTTCATACAAAATCTGCTCAGAAAGGTTCTCTTTGCTAAGTGCATCTAGAAACACGAAGTTCCATATAAAAAGTCCCTGAAATATATTTCTGAGATGGAAGAACTCCTTCATATTTCAGAAATTTGTCACCAGAAATTAGTTCAAAACAATCATATCATACTTTAACCATTGACCTTTCTTTGGTGATGGAATGCTTTCTCTTTACAGCTTATCTACAAATGAGACTTGTACTGACCCCAGTACATCATGTCTGCCTTATTGCTGTGAGTTAATAGCATTCTGAGAACTCCTTTTGTTCTCAGCTCCACTGTTTATTCATTTCACCCAGGGGTCAGTACTTGCTCAAACCACCAGTAACTGCTGAAACCATCTTCACATTTTCTTTTGAACCAGCTACTGATTCTGAGACAAAAGGCCCTATATGGAAATACTTAACAATGGAGAGCTATAAAAAATACGATTTCTGAGCTTATGTTAGCAGAATAATGTAAGGTTGACAGAATTATTTTCTAAGACTTATAGTAGAATTAGACATAGATTAAAAAAAAAAAGAAAAGAAAAAGTTTTTTTTAATATAGAAATGGAATAATAATACAAACCTGAGCTGTAATTATACAATTACAGGTTCAGTGATATTATTCTAATTTTTCTCTAATTTTTCCAGAAGACTATGTTCAAACAATTTTCTTTAATGTTGCAGATAGAAGAATAAGTGAAAATAACACTGTGTTCTAGTATTTTGGACAACTCTAAAGTGACGGAATTGTCTTTAAAAAGTAAAAATCAAAAGAAAATTATTGAAGGGCTTATTTTCCTGTTGAAACCACACAATTGAATATTCTTTCTGTTTATTCAGTTACACAGGTTGACTGATTTTAAATAGCGAAGGAAAATATGTTTGCAAGAATAAGCTTAATAACAGGGTTATATAAACCATGTAAGTTGAGGTTTTGCATGTAAATCAAAGGGAAGAGATTTTAAAACTATTCCTTCAATGCAAAAATAACCCTATTACTCTGGATCACATGGGGTCAAAAGTGTTACTTACAGCTCCTTGAAAGGTCAGACTAAATACCACAGGCATAGAACTCCCCAGTCCTAAACGGTCTGGAAAGTTTCCTGACTAAGGACTTTAGTTTTAAGCCAAAGACATACTTAAGAGATGGATTCAGCAAAAACTACTATGTCTATCAAGTGAGACCCACATGAAAAATAGGTCTAAGAGACCACATTCTGATGGATCTGAGGAAATGGGTGTTCTGCCCTCCTCGTGTTTTTAAGACCACCTCAGGAAAAGTGCCTCTTCCAAGGTGGAGAATGATAATCACTAATTGTCTCTTATAAGGTCCCAGGGGATGTTGCTTAATGTATGTGTAGCACATCAGTTCAATCAGGGCCACTGCAGGAGGGTGTTCTATCAGCAGGAGGCATTACTTTCCAGGCTTCTGCTCTAGCTGAATTCAGCAGCACAACAGCTATTTCCCCTGAAGTTTGTTGTCTCGTCGAGATTGCCTGTGTTTAAAGGATGGGCTTATGAAATAACCAGAGCAAAGCAATTCTCTCCCTAAAACACATCACCAATAGTCTGCTTTATGACCTGAAACATGATTCTCCATCTTCTTACATGTTTATTTTGACTGATTTATTATACATCCCTTAGGTAAAGAGGAAACTGACAGTTCACGGATTGCGAAATATTTTATCTGTTTAGAAGTGCTGGTTCACTGAAATCTAAATAGTTAAGAATGAAATATATTTTAGCAAGATGGGTTTTTTGTTGGTTTGGTTTGGTTTGGTTTGGTTTGGTTTGGTTTGGTTTGGTTTGGTTTGGTTTGGTTTTTTAAGAATAAAAAAGAATTGCAGAAATGTTGGCATTTTGCTAATAATTTGACTTTTAATGAACTTTAAATTTTTAACTTTTCACATTAAAAATCTGTCATAGCAACTAGAAAGTTTTAAAGCAATCTGAAAAGCATTTTCTTCCAAATTTTACTTTGAAAATATTTGACATTTAATATTTCTTAAAAAAAAAGAAAGCAATGCAGCAGCACTGCAACTTCATTTTCCAGTGAAGATACAATTCTTATCTGTCTGTACCCATTAAGGCAAAAACTAATACATATGTGCATTTTATATTCCTTATACACACCTGCACCAACACACATACACACATTTCAAAGCAGCCATGTGGGGACAGACTTGGGGTCACCAGTGGACAGATATCATCGCCTGGAAATAGGCACTTGGAGCTTGAAAAGCCAAACATATCCTGGAATATGTCAAAAGTTATGAGATCAGCAGGTTGGGAGAGGTTACTCTGACCCTCTACTCTGCTCCTGTGAGACCCCACCTAGAGTGCTGCATCCAGCTATGGGGCCCTTAATATAAGGACATGTATCTGTTGGAGAAAGTCCAGAGGAGGGCCACAAAGATGACCAGAGAGCTGGAGCACCCCTCTTATGCAGACAGGCTGAGATTTGGGATTGTTCAGCCTGGAGAAGAAAAGACTCTGAGGAGACTTTATAGCAGCCTTCCAGTACCTAAAAGGGGCTTTTAAGAAAGCTGGAGAGGGACTTTTCAGAAGGGCATGTAGGATAGGACAAGGGAGAATGGCTTTAAATTGAAAGAGGGTATATTTAGACATGAGGGTAGTGAAATGGTCGGACAAGTTGCCCAGAGAAGTTGTGGATGATCAGTCCCTGGAAGCATTCAAGGCCAGGTTGGACGAGTCTCTGAGAAACGTGGTCTCTCAGAAAGTGTCACTGCATCTGGCAGAGAGCTTTGAACTAGGTGATCATTTAGGTCCCTCCCAAAGCAAGCCACCCTATGATTTTATGATTCTGTGATTCTATAAAAAAATGCAAAAAAAAAAAAAGATTGAAGTCTATTTTTTTTCGTAGACTAAGTCATCTGTCATTCTTACTGACTACTGCTGGGGCAGCAGTATCAGTAAAAAAACAAAAACAGAACTAGCAATTGCATTTTCAGTATTGTGTTATGTAATTCTGTTCAGAAACTTCAATTAATTTACCATGATGATAAAATATACGAGAAGTGTTTACACCTCCAGTAGTTCTTCCCTTGAGGAGTTGCACAGAATTATAAGCCACACAGAGACAAGCTGTAGGATTCATGACAGACAGAGAGTGAATTGTCTTGTCAGTCTCACAAGTCTGAGGATTGCAAACGGAATCTCATCAAACGCAATTTCTATTCCGCTTTGTACATCAAATGCCTCAACTAAAATTCCACATTCTACTGTGACTGAATGAACTTACTCCTTCTGGACAGCTGCATTCCCTGAGTCTTCCAGAAAAGACAACAAAACTGTCCGTAAGAATTAAAAGTGAAAGATGAGATAAATAGAGGAAATTCAGAGGTCATTAATGCTGTGGCTTTGCCTATATAACTGAAAACAGAGAAAGACAGTTTTCTTCAGCTTGCATAATCATCCTTTCATCAAGATCAATGTACTCTTTGGTGAGATGGTGGGGAATACTTGATATTACAGTAAATTTAATTGTTAACAAATACCAAACAGAAAACAATACTTCTCCATCCTGTCTGTTTTGCTTCTGCTTTATAAAGGCTTACACATTCTTGTTTTCTTAGAGAACAGAGAGTATTTCTCAGTTCCTTGTAGACGTGAGGTTTATCTGATGTGGTCTCAGTTGCTATTGAAGGCAATAGCTATTTTTAAAATCACCAGTAATACCAAATAACGCAGTCTTTACATGTATAGTAATTCCAAAGTGTAACCTGAAGCAGGACATTGCAAGGAACCCTGTGATGGGAGCTAGCAATGTTGAATTTTGCCTTCAGTCTAACTGAGCAGTGGTGGCTAAACAGTGCCTAGCAGGTCATGTGAGGTCAGGACCAGCACATGAATGTTTGTGTTTCATTTATCACAAAATGAAATGGGATTTCCTGATGATCCTAACTAGTTCTGATTTGATAATGTCTAGGTTAGTATTTAAGTCCATGTTCAGCAGCAAATCCCATGATGGTCTGACAAACTCTTTGAAGCAGGCAGATTTGCGCTGCAGCAACTCGCCACCAATGGCTGCTCTGTCCTGTAAGGAGGGAAGATGTCACTGCTTAGCTCTCCATGATTCATTTCCTCTCTGAACACAGTAATTCTGTGCTTCTGATTGTTGTTCTGTGGAAGTCTGTGTTTTTAGCCATAAACAAAACTAATTCTGATTTTCATGAACCGTGCAAAGATAATTGGTGAAAAAACATGCATACATTCTATTAAAATATATATTTATAAACATATATCATGGTTAAACATGTAAATAATAATGAAATATATAAAGAAGAAAGAAAGAGATAAATAGGTCTTCACTAGTAAGGGAAAACAAAATGAAGGGAAAACTATGTTAAACTGGATTCAAGATTTAAAGCAGATAATGTTAGTGTAAAGGTTAAAAAACTAACTTAATGTTATCCTAAAAGACAAATCTGGAAAACTCTGTGGTTATTTAAACCTGAAAATCCATATGTATTAATGTATGAAGATGTATTTTCAACAGCTGCAAATTTAGCATGTAGATAGTTTAAATTTCTCTGATGTTACAAACCAACCATTTTGAATGAGGGCTTAACTAATTTTGCATTTAATCATAACATACAGCTGTTGAGATTTAAGACAGTTTTTATTTAAATTTAGCTTCTACTAGAGTGGAAGTGTGAAGAAGATACTCTAAGTGTGGTATTTTTTAAAGTTACATATTTCTAGTGTGAAATATGACATTTAAAATGACATATTTTTAATTAATTCATAGCATAAATAGCAGTCCTAAGTTCTCAGAATCTTCTCTTCAGAAGTTAACATCCTCGGTTAAGGGAAAATGGAACATGTGCAACATTTGCTCATTTAAAACAAAGGAATTTATTCAAAGATTGTATTGACATCTTTTTGACATTTGACATACAATATGCATGAGGATAACATTCAAATTGCTAATTTATGGGTAAAAATGTTAGAAGAAGAAAAACTGAAGGTTGTTCCGGTAGTGCTAAATCATATGTGTTATTCTTATGGAACATGTTGAAAAATAAGTTTAGCTGTCTTCCCAAACACTGGCAACCAGAAAATGTTTTCAAAGTGACCTTTATTTGTCTGAAGAAAGCATATAGTTCTACTGTAAGTGTTTTGAGTTTTTTTGAGGCAGTCAATTCTGCTACTACCTACTTATAAACAATTATCAGAGCCCTATGAGATTAATCAAAATGAACAAAATGCACTCTTGAATTATTTCAGTTAATTATACAAAGCAGAAACTTGGCTGAGAGGGTCAAGTGTCTTAATATGTACTCAAAGTGCTCAGCATTCTGGAATAAAATTACTTTGATCTTTGAAAAAAATAGTAAAAGAGGAATGAATATCACTAGCTGTATAACTGTATATTTTTCCAAAATATGTATTTTTGCTAAAAGATTTTTATAGAATTCTGTAACTTCACAAGATAAAATTAAACTATTCGCAGAAAGCTTATTTTCTTGTAATTTAAGGAGAATCTACAAAGGACCAGAAAAAAAAAATTAACTGAAAAGTGCAAAACATCCTTTCTAGAAAAGACTTATGTGTGTTAAAAATTAGTGGCCTTATGGGCTCAGATTGAAAATATGGAGAGGAAAAGAGAGTTGCCTATTATTTTTCTGTACTTCCAGGAGGATGAATACATTTAGTCATCTAGAAAGCTTGGATTTTGCCATTTGCTTGGTTTTATTTGGTGTTCATTTGAGTGTACAGAGACTGGGAAAAGCACGCTCTGCAATCCATATACTCACAGCCCAGATGGATATGGCCATCACCTGTATCTGTGCTCACGGAAGAGCAAAACATAGTTGGTTCTTCATTGGAGCAATGAGACATATGGATAGAGAAGGAATTTTATACACTTAATATTCAATCATATTTAATTATAAACTTTTTTTTGCAACATGGACATTTGCTTAAAATGTTTAATATCTTGTATGAATTATTTTAGATACAAACAAATGTATGTGGTTTGTTCATTTAATACTAATGAATAACTGACAAAGATAAAACGCTATTAATCTGTTTTCGTTTATAAAACATCAGTGCACAAAACTTATTTTGGCTCTGTTTCCTTAGCTATCTAGGACATTATCAGCCACGCAGAACCATATGTCATCAGAAATAGTAATAAACTATCAACTCCTTATTCTTTTAGTGCTGAGGAGGGGGAAAAAAAAGCTCAAAACTCACAACTGAAAACCCTCAAGAACCTGCAAAAGTAAAACCTATTTTATATACATTAAATAGATGCCTTAAAAGTTCCGTTTTGGGTCTCTCACCAGTTTTAAGTTGAAATGTTGACATTAAAATTTCAGGCAGCCTGAACCAGTTTTTGAATTACTGTCCTTAGAACTACATGCAGACCTCTTAGGTCCCTGTTGGTACTGAAAACAAAACATCTAAGCAACTTCTTTGTTGCTATGATTCCTCTTCTGCCTGTATCAGACTCTCCATAGATTGCTTCCCATAGGGGTGTGCATCACCCTAGACAAAAGAGCAGTTGCACACTTAAATGGCTCAAAGAATTTCCCCAATAAGCAGTTCGAACAGCATGGTTACTACACATTTTAAAGCAGAATCCAAATTCAGACCCCTAAATATAGATGTCTATAAAGAAATTCTCTATATGTGATTTAGCGAAGTATTCATTGCATCCAAAAATGGTTTGCAGAGATGCCGGACTCTACATGATTGATCAAAGCTGGTTATGTCACCCTAGGAATTAGAAGGAATCCACCTGTAGAAAGTTTTAGGTCTTCCTTCAGAGATGCCAAGTGTTGCAATTTCAAAGCATGAAACAACTTCTAAATAAGCAATTTCTAGTCTCAGGAACTCAAGTTAATGTTTAGCAAATGTATTCAGGCAGGACAGTAAGAAGCACTAACCGTCTTTAGGTCATTTGTTTCCCCCCCGCCCCCTTAGATTAATAATTAATATGCTTGTTTCAGGAACCTACTGGAATGATTTCTCCAGTATGTGCATTATTTGTAGATATTAGTCTTTAAAAATGCTAATTAAAACAACTCCTATTGAAAAATGTGTTGCCAGAAAACTTTGCCCAGGTAAAAAAGGCAAACAAAACCCAATCCTGAGGTAATACTGCAATACATTAAAAAGAAAAGAAAGACATTTTTTCTCTCTACAGGTCACAGTTTCACTACTGAAAAGTATTTATTTTTCCTTTCCCCAAAATAACATTTGACTATTTCACTGGAAGAATCAGATTTGCATCAGAGAATTTTATAAGGTTAAACTTCACGATTTTTTAAGGCTGTGTATTCTACCTATGAGTTTTTAAATTAACATGTTAACGTGTTGCTTGGCTCAGTAAAAAAGCACAGGCAAACAAACTGATGAAGTAAGTATACTCCTAAAATACATTAGTGAAAAAGGTATTGCATAGGGCTGAGCTGGAAAGAATGTCAGTCTTAAAAAAGCAGCATTGAATTAATAAGACAGAGGAAGAGTTTTCTTCCATGAGTTCCTGAGAGAAAGATTTATCATTTGCTTGTTGAGCTTGACTGACTGTGAAAAGAAACAAGCAATTTCACCTCAGAGACAGCACATCTTCAGAATTTACTGTGACACCCTGACTTTCAAATTTTTAAGTCAAGTCCTCACAAAAGAGCCTTATGATTCTTCTTACCAGAACTCAGGCTCAAAGTTTAAATGAATGCCAGAAGTGAAGTTTCAAATTTTCAGCTGCAACTGGACCAATTAAATTGTTCAGCTTGATTCTGTCTTTAAATTTCATCAGGGTATTTATGTTTCTCTTCGCTCACTTTTTCTGGCTTCATAAGATGTACTGCTTATTGCTAATGGAACATGTTTGGGGGCTTTGTTAGCACTCCTATTGTGTTTCCTAAACTAAAGTTTCTGGGGTGCTTTGATCAAGACAAAAGATTTTCAAGAGAATTTTTTATGGATTATAGGGCTTCAATAACAAGTCTGTGCTATAGGTGCTGCAGAGCCAGAGAGCTGAGATTTTTATGCATCTGAACTAGAATTAGGCTTCATGAGAGCTCAGCCATTGAAGCCTGCAGAGATTCTCCAGAGAACACTTAGAGAAAAATTATTTTCTTTAAATCATATGCTTTTTATGGTTGAATACTGAGAGTCTGATTTTATTTCCTATGGAAATCAGGGTCAATGTGGGTTTTTTTTATGTTCAGAATATGACAGGCCCTGGAAGGTAGTATCTCAATGTCTGCTAAATCCCTGAGGGGGATAATGTGGAAGGCAAAGGAAACGCAAAATCATTGAAATAAAAATGAATTTGTTTTTTCTGCATATTTTTCTGCTTCTTAAAGATAAATCGCTCTTTATTTTTCTATGGTATAGTTATATCACAGACATAGAGCATATATTAATTTCTTACCGACTTCATGACATTCAAACAAATAGTACTTTGCTTTTGAATTATTTAAAATGTATTATTTGTGTGCATTTTGCTCCAGTCTATGGATTCTAATTCTACACTAGCACTAAGAATATCTCAGGTATGATCCGAATCCTTTTGATGAAGTTACCCCTGAACCTAAGGGTCTCATTTGTCCTACTGTTTGTTGCTGACACTTTGGACAGTGACCCTACTCTGTAGTTCTTTCCCAGCAGTAAGGATTTCACCACAGTGTCTTTGTCTATTCAGCAAGAAGAAAAATCTTGTTAGTGTCAGAAAAGAGGGAGGAGGAAAAAGAAGTAAGAAAGATGACTGTCAAATCTATCAAATGATGACAAAACAATTTGCCTTTAGAGGTTTTCTAGGAATTATCTTGCTCTAGTATCATTAAAGGACTTGAACAACCTATAATAATAATGATTAGAGTTTTCTATTGCAAAATATACATAATAATGAATAATGCAGAAAAGCTTGTGTCTTTAGAACAATGATTTGGGTCTTACACGGTGTGTCTATCTGATGCAGTGGGGGAATAACTAAGGATAAGAGGAAAAGTATTCTTCCAAATAGATGTAGAAAATAAAGGAATTCAAGGTTTTCTTTAAAAAATTCATCAATTTATTTATTATTTTAATTTTAGAGGTTACTACCTAAAAATGTCAGCAGAATAAAAATTTTAAGGTAACTTCTATGGTGATAACCCTGTCTCTGGTCAATAAATTGCTATGCTGAAGAACGAGCTCTGGTTTCAGAGCTGAATTTGTTCATAAATTCTATGTCAAAAATATTTAAAATGCAATACAATAATTATAATAATACATTTTCATTTTAAATTTGCTCACTAAAGGGAAGGTAGAGCTTCTAATTTTTAATTGAAATTTAGGTCTGCATTACTCTGGTGCAGTAGTTTCAACAAATCATTTTTTAAACCTACCCATCAGAACAGTTCTGTAACTAGGAACCCAGATTTGAGATCTCTGGGTCAGTTTTGCATAGTGTTTATGAAAGATTCTTTTAATGGGAGTCCTCATCTCTGGTTATAGGATATTTTGTCTGTGCAAATTTTGTGTAACGATATCCACTTCCTTTCTCATCCAAATATTTAATAAATTCCTCAGAAGGTTTGTACTTAATTGTATTCATCTTTTATGCATGTAGTTGAATATGTGAGAGAAAAGGAAATGAAGCATGCAGTCCTAAATGAGAGGACTTCAATGAGATAATCACAGATTATACTGCATAAGATCTTTTCACACCCTCTTTCTACTCATTAATTTTCCACAAGTAGACTTTAAAGGACATAATATTTTTTTTACATAGGTGAATGATTAAACTTATTTCTTAATACAAACTGTAATGTAACATGGACCATTTGAACCTCCACAATCAAAACATGAAACATAAATGAAGTACTATAAAACATGTTTACCAAATTTTTATTTGACAGTCATTGATCTCTATGTGTTGTATTTATTTTCACTTTATGTAGATATTATTAAGTAACTCTTTATCACATAGATTTAATATCCCAAGTATTTATTACCCATTTATTTGTTTCTCACACATAGACCTTTTTTGTGATTACCTTATTAACATATTGTTGTTCATATTATTTGAAGTTCTACTAGTAATGTTCAGAAGCATTTTAGAATATTGACACCTGAAACTGACACTGGAAACTGAGCCTCTAGACATTAAAAGCAGAACCATTAATTCTGTTCTTAGTCTACCAATGAAGGTGTATTTTAGTGACTTCACTCAACAAATTAATTTAAGGTATGCAATACTTTAATCTCCAGACAAAATAAAAGTCTGATTTCAAGCAGATTTTAGCTTCAGTATGGACAGGCCAATACTTTCCTTGTGTATTCCTGATGATTTTGGAATTCATTTCATTATTTCGACTTTCAGTTAGAGAAATAAAGGGAAACTCTTTTTCTTTCAAGGATTTCTTCCATTAAACTAGGCGAAATTTTGGCTCAAACGATGAAGTGAGAATTTAGTCAAGTAATGGATACACTTGTTTATATTTTGAATGAGTAACTGGATGAATTTCCAGTTCACTATTCAAGGGAACGGAAGGTAGACTTTCCAGTTGGTAATGTTTGCTATCAGCTGCCATATGGTAGTGTTTGGTATCAAAGTGATGCCTGCAAAGCAAGCAGCGCTGTTGATTTTTAAAATAACAGTTTTACAGTTCAAAAAGAGACCATGAAAAGACCTATTATTTTCTTGACTCCATTTCAGAGCTCCCTCCAGGCCTGAAACAGTTTCCTTCTCTTTCATGCCATTGTCAGAATTAAAATCTTCCTCCTTTTTAATTTGAGAAGTAAAAATAGTTTGAATACCACATCAGAAGGCAAATTCCACTCAGGAACACAATGAACTGTACTTTCTTTCATGAATATATTAAAGATAGCTAAAAAAGGGCTAATAGTGATAAAGGGTATGAGTTTCTTCCTATGCAACTGACATCAAATGATGGTATTTGAAACTAAAATAAAAACTATAATACTTATCTCATAAAGTATTTTTGGGGCGTGTGTGAGAAAGTAAGGGTTTTGTTCTACAGTGACACCAAAATAAAACAAGTCTCAATCTTTACTTGATTGTTAGCTGGTTAATTCAAAGAGGTTCATTATTGAATTCATACATCAGTGGTACTAAGATACTCTGTGGTTAATACTGAAAGAGTGCTGGTGTGTGTGTGTTTGCATTTCAGCCTAGTAAATACTGATGCTCATCTTAGCTGTATGCACTGTAAAGGCCAGGCCCTTTGATTTTCTTTCTTATGAAGTATGTGCAGGTGTGTGTATAAGGTCATGACTTTCTGTGGCATGTGATGTGGCAGTTAATATTGTATTCTATTACATTCTACTCATACACTATAACTAATTTGACTGCATAGATTATTTTTGGTGGAAATGGTTTTGTAAATATGGAATTGCAACCCAAAAAGTATAGCCTGACATGGTCTTTGATCTTAAACAGAAGATCAAATATTTTTGTGGAAATGATTTTGTAAATATGGAATTGCAACCCAAAAAGTATAGCCTGACATGGTCTTTGATCTTAAACAGAAGATCAAATATTTTTGTGTAAATTTACAAAATTAGCATAAAGTTGGGGTGTCCTTCAGGGTGCAGATCTCCAAAATGAGATGTTTAGGCCTCTTGCAGCATCTTCACTTTTTGCTCACTTTGCCAGGGATTCTAACAGTCACAAAGTCGCTAGCTTTTTAAATTTGGTAATACTTTTTAACTTTAAAAGGTCTCTTTCTGGTCACTCACCTTACTAGTATGTTTAGTCATGATTCAGTAAATATAGATGCATGTATTAATCCATTTAATTTGTTTTATATGAAGTAGATAATTATATTACATTACCAATTAAATCTGAAAAAAATGATACCTTTATTGAAGAAAAATTTCTCATATCATGCTCCTATAGGTATCTCACTATGAAAAAATATAAGCACTCATTGGGAGCATGAGGGAAGATTAGCAGGACTCTCTACAGAAGCCAGCTTGGACAGATTTAATAACATTTGTCACCAGAGCAGCTCATGCAGTTGCTCCCTGGCTCCTGTGACAATAAACCTCCGGAGAATGCAAAATCAGACTTTATCTCCTCCTATACTGGATAAGTAAATACCAAGCAAAAGCTTAATATTGATAAGGAAATATCAGATATAAGTTTCCAGAAAAAATAAAAGATGTGGACTTAGAAAGGGAGGGCAGATTTTTTAATTACTCTGTTTTCCTAAAAGAACTGCTTCTTAGGCTCACTGTGACAAGTGAGAGGAAAAATATAATTTCACTATAAGAATCGTCCAAATCTGTGCTATAGAAATGTAAATTTAATGGATTTTCCATTAATTATTTAAAGCTGTTGGATTAAACAATACAGAGTAAGAGTTGAAGCTGATGTCTAACTCTACTTTTGAGACTATTCTCCAATGTGATTTTGCTGCTTGAAGAATGTTTCCATAAAATCTTTACAGATAAAGAGAAATTTCACTGGTGATATGTAAGTAAATTTTAAAATTTATTCATGAAAAGTGTATTTCTGTTCTAAATCAGTCTTGTTGATTATAAATATAGTTTATGAAGTCCAATGTTCTGGAAAGTGTTCAAAGAAAAGGAAATAAAACAGTTCAAATACATATGCCTTGAAATTACTTCAGAGGCTTAGCTAACAGGACTGAGAGTTTCCATGATCTAAGTATACATTTGCCATCCAAATGAGGGACTCATTAGAAAACAAAAAACACATGTTGGAGCAGTCTGCAGTGCACTTCTTTTTATCACAAAGCCTTTGATTATGCCAACCATGTAATTGTATCTTGATTCTTCCCACAACAGTTCAGATGTGTTTCTGTACAGTCATTCATATTTTTATTGACTACAACAGAACTACTCTGAGTGCAAAAATTTAGTCCATTATGTTTGTGCATGCCAGGTCTGCAGTAGAGTTTAACAGTGAAGATTCAGAGAACAAAACATAAACAGAGAAATTCAGGAGTCATACTCTCAGTTACAATAAGTATGAACTAGTGTATGTGTTGTTAACTGGAAAGATTTTGGGATTTGATTGTGATCATTCTAGATACTTTTTTAAATAATAGAAAAACAGGTGGAGTATCAGCAGTAGTTCTCAAACAACCAGTCTGCAGATTCAAAAAATAGCAGTGAAATTTTTACTCTGCCATTTTTAGAAATGACAGAAAGAAAAAGATAGTATGTATATCTGCTATTGATTCTCAAATTAAGACAGAGTTAGAAGAAAAATCTTGAAAGATGTGCATAGGAATGCATAGGGAATCCTGGCTTCTGTGCTATATAGAGGAAATATAAATCCTGGAATAAATAAGGGACTCTTACAAGCCATAAAAAGAAAAAAATCACTGGATTATTTGGAGGGCAGGGTAATCAGACAAATCAGAGAAGAAAGAATTCTGATGAGTTCTGTGAAAAGTGAAGATAGTAAAATGTGCAATATCAAAAGCAACATAAAAATTATTTTAAATATGATGCTATTATGTTTGGATTACTTTCCATAATATGGGTGTTTGAAATTACCACCATATATAAGAAATAAGGTAGGAACATGAGAAATGATTGAAATATTTGACTACAGGTGATTTATTTTTCAAATTTTAGACAGTGTGAAATAAACATTTTCTCATTAGTGATTTTGGCAGATAATTTACAAATGAATGGAATGGTTCTACCTTTCAAAAAATTGAAGATGTTGGAACTTATGGCCATTTCTACATCTTAGATCCACACGGCAGATCCTATTAAAATATTTTAAGTTCTGATTGTATGAATTTTCTGTGTTTACATGTCAGTTGAATAAAAATATAATTGTTTAAAATTCTTTATCACCATAATTCCAAGGAATCAACCTTGTTTCCAAATTTCGTTAGTGCTTCAGATGTGTCTACATCTGGGCCATGTGAAGTGATTTCCTGCCTTTCTGATGACAATGATGTCTGCTGCTGTCAGAAAATAACCTGAATGCAAGTACTAGTGCTAAAGAATAATTTTTTTCACCTTTAAAATACATTTAATTTTATTTACCAAACATACATGACACTCTGGTGTAATTTAAAAGTTCAAATACTTTGTTTTAAAGTGCATTTTAGTTAAACTGAATGATGCCTAAATGTCGCCTAGGTAAATAACTTTTTGAAGGTGAACCCAAAGAGGCTCATTTTATCTCTAAAAAGCTTTAATTGTACATGGAAACCATCTGTGTTTTGTCAAAGATATTGAAGTACATTTTCTTGTACTGATTGTTCAATCATCTGTGAGCAATTCTGTTTTGAACTGCTTTGGATAATGGAATGAGGTACTTTTAAAATTCACAACAAGAAAATTCTTTACCTATTTTAGTAGAAGCAAATACTAATGTGACTTTTATTCTAAGTGTTTGTGTCTATTCTGAGTATCTACTTTTTAACTTTTTTTTGTTTTGATTTGTTCCTTTCTAATGACTTTGAAAACCAGGTTCCTTGTAAAGCATTCAGGAACATTTGGTGCACATTTCCTTCCTTCCTTCCTTCCCTTCCTTCCTTCCTCCCTCCCTCTTTGGATTATATCTGCTCCCTGTAGTAATCCAACACTGAAATGCCTGTCTATTTCCCAAACAAACAAATTAAGTACATTGCAGATATTTCTCCCTGAGCATTCTTCAGGTTGACCAGCCCCAGCTCTTTCAGGACCTCCTCAGACATCACGCACTCCAGCCCCCTCATCATAATCATGGTCCTTCACTGAACTCCCTCTATAATGTCCAGATCTCTCCTGCATTGGGAAGCCTGGGCATGGACCAAGAAATCCAAGTGTGTTCTCAGCATGTCTGAGCAGAGAGAGGATCACCTCCCTTGACCTGCTGAAAACACTTTTCCTACGGCAACCACTGACTTTCTTTGTAATGGGACACATTGCATGCTCATGTGATATTTTCAAACTATTGCTTCAGATTTGATTGCCTCTCATTTCTTCTACCCCAGATGCTGTTGGTGTTTTGGGTTTTTCCTTCTCCTGACCTTATAGAAATTATAATTGCTAAAAACATATTTTCTTGGTATTGTAAATATTCCCTTTTTCCCCTATTGTTTGTCATATTTATTTTTTTCCCTGAGTATAATCAAAGGAATAACATGCAGAAACAAAATAGGTCATCAAAGTGAATTGAATTACAGCCCTCACTGTTTTGACAGGTCACTTTACATATGCATTTCTACTACCTTACTGTTGTTAGTGTTTCTATTTCTACCATAAACTTACAAAATCTAATCTATGGGACTCTGAAGACTGCTTTTTTTTCCTGTATTTTGAAGACCATGTAACAAGAGCAGTAAAAGTGGACTAATTTTTTTTTTTCTGTAGTAGAATACGTAGCTTTCTTTAGGAAGAAATGATTGAAAATTCTGTAACTGTCTTGTGAAAAATCAAGGATGTTTCAAGAAATTTGATGCTTCTAAGTAATCATATGAAGATCTTTTTCAGACTCTTTTAGGCAGTCATTTAAACATAGGTATAGTTTCTGTTCTCCCTCATCCATAATTCTTATATCAGACTTAATAAGAATAATCTGGGTACAAAAGGAGCAGAAGCTGGAAATGGATGGCTATTTCTTCTTTTTTTCTTCTTTTTTTTACTCTTTAAAAAAAGAAAAAAAATAATTGTCTGGATGCTAAGGGGCTCCTTTTCCATTTGTGAAAAACAGCTAATCCGTGGCATCTGTGGGAACCAATGTATTGTGTCATTTAAGCAAACTTTGCATTCATAATAAAATGTGCCCATTTTCAGGGTTATTTGATCTATATAATTGGGTGAGTTATATATTCCATTAATTTATTTTACTAACCACTACAGAATCTGTACCATCATGTTGTGATATTTACTAGAGAGTGAGTTGAAAAACAAATGAAAAAAAGTTTCTTACATTAAATCCTTATGCAGTTGATGTGTCTTTTTCACTTTTCGTCTTCATTCAGTTGCTATAGGAAATGAAGTCATACAGCAGAAGAAAAGAAAATACAAAGAGAAAGACTTCCATCAGATAGAATTAAATTCTGCATACAACAATTTTTGTACAAAGACTAGTTTCTTTGGGAGAAGATACTGTTCACAATAATACTCATTCAAATGGGACCTTGGGAGAAGCATTGCAGTCTGTGACTTTTATAAATCATCAGTCAGTGCTCTGGAGCACTCCTGGGCCCTGAAATACAGCTCCATATCCCACTACCCTGCTGTAAGGGCCTCAGACATGTTTTGTTTAAATGTTAATAGTATTGTCCCTAACAGTTTCTGGGCACAATCTCGGAGGTTGAGTTTTCCAGGGACTGTTCAATGTAGTCAGTTCTCATGCAGTAACCTTATGCCAGAAGCAAAAAAGCAACCCAGAGCAGATGCAGACTACTCTGTTTAGCCAGCTTCAATGCTCTTGAATGCTCTTGGGCATATTTAATTTACTAGTATAGGCATAACCAAATATTTCCCACCACAGTTTTCCAGTAAAGATATTATTAAGATATCCCTGAGAGAAAATAATAATGGTTTATTTTACGAAATATTTGATAGTTGCAGCAGACAAATATTTGCAAGTGCTATGGATTTAGCCAGACGTGCTATTACTGTAAAGGAGAGATTAGTTTGAATACGTTTATGCATGACACATAAACCAATGTGAGTTACTTAAGAGTTCAGAAGAAGTGGTTGGTAGAAGGACTACCAGCAGTGACTACCAAGTTGTATTTGGACTATCTTCAAATATTTATAGAATGTTCTCCGGCAGCTATTTCAGGAGTTGTTTTTTTCCTCCTTGAAACGGTAATAGTGTTCATTCAATTGGAGTTTCACCATGCAGACCAGGTTTACAAAGATTTGAATATATTTCAGAAATATCACATAAATTTATGTAATCTAGGTACCCTGGTGCTTGATTTACACAAATGCCATTATCTCAAAATAAATACACATGTACATTATATTCTCAATTTCTTTCTGGTTTTGGAACAAATGCAATAAAGCTGATTTTTTTTTCTTTACTTTCAAAATAAATAAATTAATGAATGGACATTTTTCAGGGGAAAGGTACCAACAATTTAGAGTCTGCTCTAACAACAGAAACCATATTAATAAATGTAGAGTGAAGAATAAAAAAGTCTATTTGCTAGGACCATATCATGTGCTAATGTCAATCACTTTGTGGCTTTTTTTCACCACCTACTTCAGATCTTGTCTATTGATCACAACATATCTCCAGAAGTGATACAGACATTCACAATTACATGCGGGACAATAAATAGTCAGAACAATGTCCAAAGTATTCCAAAGTTGGAGTTGTGGATGTCCCATCCCTGACGTGTTCAAGGCCAGGTTGGATGGGGCACTGAACAACCTGATCCAATGGAAGGTGTCGCTGGCTATGGCAAAACTGGAACTAGATGACCTTTAAAGTCCCTTCCAGCCCAGGCCATTTTATGATTCTGTGATTAGAAACTGAAAGTGTAATGTGCCTAAAATTATTGTATCTGAATCTTTAATCTTGCAAGTCAATGTGAAACTACAATCAACAAGTGCTGTTTGCAAAGATGTAGAATTTAATTATATTTGGATTAAAACTGTGAAATAGATATCCAATATGATAACACAGCAATGATATTTAAAAGATAAGTGATCAAAAGTAATTATTTTAACAGGGCCTTTTTAATTAAAAGTTGTCACAGACTGTATAAATGAATTCTGATTCATTCATTTTTATATATGTGTATATATATACATATATACATGCATATATATATATGTATATGTATATATATATGTATAGTGCTCTACAACAAGTACATCCTAATGCAATTGCAGGATTTACCACCAATTTGGAGATGATTTTAAACATTCTTATTGACTGCTAAAACATGTAAATGCAAAATCACTTGATGTCTTTGGAGACACCCTATTGCAGCTTTTCATTATAAGAGGATTGATAAGAAAGAGGATTTGTACCAAGGCCTACAGTGAGAGAACAAGAGCAATGGTTTTAAACTGGAAGAGGATAGGTTTGGACAGGAGATAAGGATGATTTTTTTTTTCAATAACAGCGGTGAAACAGTAGAAGATGCTGCCCAGAAAAGTTGTGGATGCTCCATCATTGGAAGTAACCAAAGATAGATTGGATGAGAATTTGCTGGTGGAAAGTCCCTTTGTCCATGGCAGAGGAGTCGAACTAGGTGATCTTTAAAGGTCCCTTCCAATGCAAGATTTTATGATTCTACGAAAATCTGGCCCAATATTTAGCTGCTGTGTAATGTCTATAAAGGCACAGAGGAACTCTTCCAGTAGAGAACTTAGAATAACTTAAGTTGGTGATTACTGGAAAACAGATGTACAGGTTTACAAGAAGAAAATGTTATGAGATTTTTAATCTGTATTTAGGAAACCATTATTAAAATATCTTTTTTTTTTTTTTTAATATGTTTCCATGAGTAAAATTTCAACATTCAAATGTGGAAAGCTGTTCTTTCTTTATTTAAATAAAGAATTGCTAGTTTTCTGTACACATCTATGTTCTGGAAACAATAAAACTGGTCATTCAGGAAACAAGATATTACCTACCCAAAGGACATCTGCTGCAGATGGTTTGTCTTTGGCAGCCATATGTCATATGCATTTTGGCAAAAAGGTATATGGTGTTTTATATGCCAACTATTGTGCAGTAGCCAGCTATTTTTGAAGCAGATCTATAAATAATACATTTCTCCACCTCTTTGTGTCTCTCTGGTTTTCTTTCTCTCTTTGTTTTAGACCTAATAATATCCTCTATGAAAAAAAAAAAAAAAAAGTGGTCTGCAAAACAACAGAAAAGGAAGGTCATATAAATTCAAAAGAAAAAAACGCAAACTTGTTAATTCTTCAGGTTTTTCCTTATATATCCTCTCTCACAGAACCGGAAACATTGAAATGTCTCAAACCTGATGACACATAACTTCATGTAAGCAAATACAAAATGTTTCAACAAGGTCAAAAGAGAGTATTTTGCTTTGCAAGGTGTCTCTAACAGACTGCATGCATATAACTGGATCTATTAAGGCAGCTTGAGATGCACATTTTAGTCATGCCACGACTTCATGCCAGGACATAACTTGGATAATGTCATCCTTTTGACTCCTTCTCCATGAGAAGGAAAATCACCTGTGGTTGTAACACTCGGCAGTAGATGTTCTGAGGGAAGGCAAAGTATTAGAAACTAAATGTAGAAAATACTGCTTTGTAACTCAAAGCTTCAATACAACCTTTCCCCTTTTCAGGTGAATAGAGATCATAACCTTGAAATCACTAAAGGAGCACTATGCTCGCACCCAAAATTCCTTGAGACAGTTAGGCATGGGCAATGATCCTATTTATCCTTTTCTTTCTTGTTTAGTTGCATGTAATAATCCATTTACCTGTGCAGTATAAGCTGTGGAAGAGGTCCTTAGTGAGAAAGGGTGTTTGTTTTCGAACTGTAATCTTTTGCAATATACATCTGATGTAACTAGACAAACTTTGATGTTGATGTCACTCTTTAAGGCACTATGCCATTCTTAAGGCAACTAAAGTCAGATAATTCACATTCTAAAATTGGGGTTTTTTTTTCTACAAAGGTTTTGGGGTTCGGAAGTAAACCGCTCTGTTGATGTGTTAATGACTTGAACCCCACTGAGGGTGACCTTCTTGACATTTCCAAATCAGTTGCATTAAAACATTTTGTTTTAATATAGTTTTATAATCAAGTGCTTTTGAACAACTACATTTCATAAGATGTTTTCTGAGAGTTTATAGTATAGACCCTATAATATACTTTCCATTCTAATGAGGGTTAAAGTTAGAAGGATGCACCGGTAATTGCACAAAGAGAGCAGCTGAGTGTGAAAAACAATATTTTGTTTAAAGGCCTTTCTTGAAGGAGAAAATGTTGAAGTTGAATTTGATTTTCAGTTGCAAATAGGATTAGTTTCCAGGCAAGTTTCTGAAGCAATTTAATACACCAAAAATAAATTTTAGTTTTATAATATAAAACCTGCATAAAATATGAACCCTTCTGGCATATATCTTTTTAGCATGTTTTCTTCTATCTTTCATACTTTTTATTTTTTATTTTACTTTATAAACAAAATCCTTGCCATATTTCTCTTCTTATTTCATGGCTTTCCCAGTAGGGTGGATCCAGCGTAGAGTAACACATCTTATTAGTACTGGACATTTCTATCTAGGAACAATCTTGAGGGGTCATATATTTCTGAACATTGTATTCATATACCTGTTGTTAGGATAGCATGTTTTGCTTTTCAGGCATCTACATGAAGTAAAATATATTTTAAAATGGCAAAGCATGAAATTCAAGAGTTAGAAACAGTCATCAGGTTGTGCTCCTCTTACGTCAAACTTAAAAAGGTAATCTTAGATAACTTAGAGAGTAAAATATGTGTAAGTGAATAACAAAAATAAAAATCATCTCCTCTGTCCTACCGTCATGCCAATTGTCAGCTTCACTGCCGACTCGATCCAACTTACGATTTCCAAAACTGTGTATTCCTACAACCCTCAAAGTCTTCCCCCACTTTTATATTCAGTTTTTCCTCACTTGTTTTCAGTGATACATTCTTTATCCCCAACCCCCATTTCAGAAGCCTGAGGAAGAAAAATCACTCAGAATGAGAAATAGCTCAGATAAAGCTTACCAGCTGGTGCCTTATGGCCCAGCAAGGAAGGCCCCATGATGAAGCAAAACTCTCATCTTCATGCTCTTAAGAAGTTCCAAACATTGTGCTTGTTACCCCTATGAGGTTACCTATCCTGGTACTTCAGAATGATCAGACCAGATCAGACCTTTCCTGCTTACCAGCCTTTATGGAAAATATCTCAGTGCATGCACATTTTAGGCTTTTTCAGTGAAAAATTCACAAACTCATTTCAGTGGAAATGATTGAAAGAATTTTGAATTGCAGTAGGCAAGACCAGGACATTTTGCAGCTATTACATGTATTTACCATCACTTATATGAAAGAGCAGGAAAATTGTACTGAATGATGGACACATGAGATAAATCCAGTAGGAATTATTTAATGTGAAGTAGTTATTTTAAGCAATTAAAATTTTTATAAATTAATTATATTGAGAAGTAAAGGGTTTTTTTATTTATTGGGTTTTTATTATTATTATTATTTTCTGGGAGGAAAGTTAAAGTACTTGAAAAAAAATTGAACACATGATTGAAATTTTCTAAACAAAGCAGTGTGATAAGAGGGTGACTAAAACTTCTCTATTTCCCTTTCACAAAACCGTGTAATATCTCAGGCTTGTTAAAATCCCTAATGTGATAATAAGTTGTTAAAATAATTATTTTAAAGTAAAGGTTGATCCATTTCTCATTTTTACCATAAAAATCATATTTTTACAAGAAAAAGCACAGCTGTAATATTTGTTACTGATAACAAACACAACTGAGCATGTTTAAATTCAATAAATGCTCCCTTTAGCTATGGTTATAGTTCTCCCCCAAAAGGCTATATAATTTTCTCTTGAAACAAATTGAAGTGGTATCACCAACCCATGTTAAAAGGTTTTAAATAACAAATTGTTTTACCCAAAGGGTTTGGATAATTTCCACATAAAATTGGCCCTTAAAAAATGTCAGAACTATTTAGAATGATTAATGAAAAAAGCACTTTTCGCGCTCATAATCTTTTACAATGCCAATCGCTTCAGCATGTTTCAATAAATCAGTTATGCAAATGCCTATCTTTTGGAATACAGAATATTGCTGTTTTCACTATCCATCAAAACTGTAAGGTAACTTAGAGAAATTGGGTTGTTAAAGAAAGAGAGAAAAAGACTAAAAGAAAGAAAAATTAAAATATCTATTTTTTTTTCTTTTTTTACTTTATGATATTACTGGAAGACCATTACATGTAGAATTGAAAACTAACATATTTTAAAAAGGAAAAACAAATGCTTTTCCATCTATTTTGGACACAGCACAAGATAAAATTTCCAATGCCATTATTTAAATACTCAATTAACTGTTTTTTAGGGACTACACCAAGACCATTTTCTAACAGGCTGTCTTGAAAACAAAGCAAACTAGAAGTTTTAAAAATTCTTTTATCTGTTCACCAGAGAAATCATCACTATCTGGTGCAAAGCTGTGATCTTAATGATATTGCAAAACAATGCAAGTCAACAGATTTGTCTGCAGTATTCATGCTTTGTAAGAAATTACAAAGTTTTTACAGAGTTCTCTGACTCATAGTGTGAAGCACCTAATCGTGGTCTCTCAGAATATCTCACTATGTGGGGCAGTGTTATGGTGAGCCCAAGTTTCTGTAACAAGAAATCTCAGGAAACAGGTTATTTTGCATGTTTTAGGCAAATTTTTGATGATGGGAAATAATTCGATGGATTTTCTTTTGTAACCACCTGCAGAGTAGCTTGTTACTTCGCCTCAGATTTGTTATTTCCACACAGATTAAAAGTGTAGGTTCTGCAGCATAAATAAGGGCAAGCAATCCATGCTTGTCCATAGTAAAATGTCTGAAGAGTATGAGATTTGTTACGGCACAGCAGTGCCTGCTCTTTCAGCCTCACCCCTGAGTGCTCACCTCAGTGAGGCCAGAGGGCAGTGGCAAGTGGTGGCCTCAAAGGCTCTCTGTGCAGTGACCTGGCAACCCAGGTGTGACAGCAATGTGCTGTCTGCTCACTCCTGCTGTCCTACCTGAGCAAACCTTGTGGTTTTGCTGTGCCTGGGATCCACATGGCTCTCTGCAGAGTTGTTACAAATAATGAAGGACCTAGGACTCTGAAACATGTGATACATTTTACAAGTTGTGGAGCCTCCCTCTTGACTAACAGCAGATGAGATAAGATGCTGCTACCACTTTTAATCCAGAAAGGTGAAATGTTATTCATTCAGTAACATATAGCTTACTGGCAGTAGGACTGAAATGCTTCCTGACTTTCTACAGTGATAAAGGTGATGAATTATAGAATCATATAATCATTTAGCTTGGACTCCAAGCATTGTCCCAGGAATGCCAAGTCCACCACCAAACCATGTCCCTAAGCATCACATCTACATATCTTAAATTCCTCAAGGAATGGTGACTCTACCACTTCCCTGGGCAGCCTGTTCCCACTCAACAACACTTTTGGTGAAGAAATCTTGTCCTAATATCCAAACTAAACCATCCCTCGCACAACTTGGGGATGTTTCCTCTTTTCCTATCACTTATTACTTGGGAGAAGAGATCTGTGTTTTATCATCCAAGATCTCATTTCCTAGTGGTCATTAGGCTGTATGTGTTTTCTGGTTTTTGGTTGTTTTTTTTTTGGTTTTTTTTTTTTTTTTTACTTTAACAATAGCTGTCATGCTGCTGAACTTCTCTGTCCATGAAGCACCCAGACAGCTTTTGCATGCTCTACTTCTGGTAGTAAATAAAACACAGTGTATTTCAATCAATATTCTTGTCCATCATACTGCTTAGGATGAAAAAGCAGGGAGTAAGGCCAGTTTTTATTGTATTGTATTATTTCAACCAGGGTCTCAATAGGGTTTTTACTGTCTTTATATGACAGTTTGTAATACTTCCTCTTAGTCAGATTCTGTTGCTCTGAATAAGTCTGCATACAGTTAAATGAAGTTGTGTGAATTTGCATTAATTTATCTGTTTAAAATACTCTAAGAAGTAGTCTGTAATTAATTACCCTAACCCTCAAAACAGAAATACATTTATGCACATGCGAACCATATGCCTTCTTAGATATTTGTATGTCTTTATGTGTGCATATAAAAATTAAAAATGTTAAATATATCCTCACAGCAATCAGTAAATCTATCATCTATATGGAACCACTTTTCATCCAAGTAATAGTAAATAGGCAAATTGGAAAATGATGTTAAATAACCCAGAATGAAGGATCAGCTTAAAGATAACAGTAGCTCTGGGAAGCATGATATTTTATTTTTTTATTTTTCAGATGCAGTGAAACATGCTCTCAAGCACTGCACTGAAATATAAGCTAGAAATTTCATTTGATTCAAGGGGGAATCCTCATTAATTATATGGATTTGAGCAAGGAGACATTAAGGAAAAAAAAGGCTTGTAATGAGATTTGGCAATGTTACAAATTCTGCCTGAAAAGAGAGCAAATATTGTAGCATGTGTGATCTACCTTCAGGCATAAAACAAAGAGAGTTTAGTATCAGAATAAAACATACTTTCAATCGATCTACTCGTTTTTTAAATAAATCATCTCATTCAGATCTTTTGAATGATCCATGACATGAATTTCTCATTGGCCAGGATAATGAGTCGTATTGGTTGTGAAGATTGATCATGGAGATGATTCAACTGGATTATATATATTTACTATATTTGCTGAACAATTCAGAGCACAATTTCATTAAAGTAACTGCTTCTACATTATGCTTTAAGTTTTTTGGGTTTTTTTCTGTGTGTTTTTATTTTCTTCCATAGAAATCCATTCTTTGTAAAATTTTTGTTGCCTGGTGTTGTGAGGTTGCAGCTAATGACTTGGAATACATGGACGGTGATTTGGGTTAAATAAAATATGTCTCTAGAACATTCTTCCTGTTCTTTGTTGGGGAAAAAAAATGGACATGCCTGATAAATTCTACAGTTCATTGTAAGAGAGCTACTTATGCATTTTCCTTTGTTAAACCAAACTATACCTCTGTTGTCTTGTAATAAGTGTGATCTTTTTTTGTGGAGTGAGGCTCTGCTGTTAGCCGCCCTGTTGCACCACTTCAGGTCAAATTGGCTTCTTCTCACACAACATCTTCAGTAGAAATACACAGTGAATCTTCAGTAGAAATAATTCCACGTTATGTCATCAACTTGTAGAGAAATGTGGCTGGATACACCTTGTCTCACTAGAGAAATTATTTTCCTTTAGTCTCAGTGTGCAGAAAGCCATTTCTTAAATGCAATTCAAACCACTGAAGGTCTGGATACATGGACAAGCTCCTCTTCAAAAAAAAAGAACACTTAGTTTAATTCCTCATAAATTGGTATTACAACATGCTAAGTAAAAATTACATTTTTTCTAAGGTCTTTAAAGCTGTACCTGAATAAACTTCAGGGAGAACACTCGTAGCTGAGAAACATGCCAGTTATGTCTTGTCCTGTGTCTCCATATATGAGAGAAATTACAAGTTCCTTTTGTATATACTTAGGCATTTCTTTCTATGGAGATGCTTATTTTCAAATTTGTATCTTCATGTGATAAGACTCTGCTGCTACTTTTCAACAAAATAATAAGGTGTCTTCTGCACAAATACGATAAAGTAATTGAATAATAAAGCTAAATATCTATGTAAGAATTATAATATTGGAATAACTGTATTTTGAGTCATCAACTGATGTGGAAAAGCTGATTACTAAATTTGGAAAGATAAAAAGCCTCCACAAATCTTGTTATAAAGAAGAATTTATATGACTTATTCAGTGAGTATATAACTGAAAATACATGAAATTTTCAAGTTTAGAATAAATATTTTGAGATTTGAAACATGTCTCTGGATAGCATTAAAACTAAGTCAGTCATTTGAGGCAGGGATTCAACTCTTGCTTGTGGAGCTGAAGGACTATCTTAATATACAAAATGGATGGAAGAAAATGAATATTTTACAAACTTCCATATGATTTCAAACCACCAAGCCCTTACCCTGTAGTGAGGGTCAACTGCAATCAAACAATAACTCTTGAGGAAAAGAGTCAAAGAACAGCACCAGACTCTTACCAGCTTAGCACTTCAGCAACACCTCCACCTTCTAGAGTTATCTGTGAAACAGTAACTTCAGTTTCAAAGATCGTTAGAATGAAATTTAACATGAATGTGCTTAAATTTATTTGAAAAGCAGTCCAAGCTGTTTGTACTGTATGTTTCATCATACAACAGTATTTTAAAAATACAAATCTATGTCAACTTTGTCTTTAGAAGCCTTTGTTATTAGGTTTTGCATTTTTGTTACTTTTTGATGTTTTATCTCACTATGAAGTGAAAGTAGCATGAAATTCTGAACTATCTACTAGTGTGACAACAATATAAGAATGTTAGGAAATATATGAGTCTTTCTTTTTGCTTCTCTTTCTTTTCAGGACTTAGTTATCACTATGTGTATTTTTCCTGTTCTAGATTTTAAAATTTGATAGGTTAAATTAAATAGGTATAAACTCAAAACATCTGTCAAGCATAATTTGTCTTTGAATAAATTTTTCATGTACCTGTATTCTGAGTCTGTTCTGTCTGTGGCAAAACTCAGAGCACTACTAGAGAAATCATTTAGATTGATTCTGTAACAAAACATAGTAAGTAAACCTGTCTGAAAAATTATATAAATTAATTATAATAATACCAAATTAATTTATTAATCATCTATTCATTATCTTAGTTTTACACCTGCCTTACATGCAATGACATTTAAATATTCATTTCCACAGATGAAGGCTGAGGTTTTAATATTAAAAGTTCCAAAAAGGTTTGCTCCCTCCTTGAGTTTGCTTTTTCCACGTCATAACAGGTTTTGAGTTTCCTTTGCAGTTACAAATGCAGCAGTTTACTATTTAACCCTTCATTTAAGAATCTGTTTCTTTTCAAAACTCCTGGGAATCAATATGTTTGGAAGAACAGATATATTAAAAAAACTTCCAGAACTTTTTAAGAGACACACACATGGAAACACATGCACGCATACACACACAGAGACACACACAGAGCTTTATAACATCTGTGCTCAGCATTGCTCTGGTATGTGGTTGAACTGACTGACTTAGAGTAAAATTAAGTGTTATGAAAATCCCTTCTTTTTATAGTTTTAGCTTTGTTTTCTTTTTTTTTTTTTTCCTTAATTAGGGAGCTTTTCCCAAATGTTCCACCTCAGGCTTTTTAACTGAATGCCTAAGAACGTGAGGATGTTCTTGTCTGTGTTTTTGGGCTACATCAGTTTAACACTGTTTTGTTGTTGTTGTTTTTTTAAGAAACAAATTTCCTCTAACATTTACATTATTAAAATGAACTGCTCAATGAATTCCTTGAACATTAGTCAAACTCAGGAAGTTTTCTCCTAGATTCATGCCAGAATCAGCTGGTTGCTAAGGTGTGATCAGAGAAGATGGTGCCTGCACCCTGCCCTGGGGGCATGAAACGTTTCACTAGAAAGGAATCCAAGCAATCACAAAAGACATTTCTTGCACTTTGGATCAAATAGATCTTTTCAATATTCCCAACTCTACTTTCCTCACAAATTAATCATACTTTTTAAAAGTGGAAATTGATACTACACCTAGGAAAATCTTTCCCTAAGGTGTTTAGAACAATAGGTAGATGTTTTACAAGTTCTCAAAGATCAATGAGAAAGGCTTTTGCCGAGCTGAGCTCTTCTATAAACAAGTTTTAAGTACTTTCAGACATAAAGAAACATAATTTTTGTAATCTTCATCTTTTAAAATAATACAAGTTTGTTTCTTCTGACTTCCTTCTACCTCACCAAAAAAAAAAAAA
>VZRL01006557.1:2123723-2156957 GCA_013397895.1 Origma solitaria
AAAAAAAAAAAAAAGGGTTGTTCTTAGAATTACAAGTATATAGGTCACCATGGAGCCTGGTTAATTACAGTGAAAAAGTATTCGCATGTCTCTTGTTATGACTTGACTAGACTTTTAATAAGGATAAAATAACTTCAGTTTTTGCATAAAAATATAGAATTTTAATGAAGTGAGACTGAGGTCCCAGCAACAAAACTTTCAAACACCTTTCTTTCAGCCTTCACATGGAACTACCAAATAGTCTTTACTGTTAATTTCCCAAAACATAAAAGATTTGGGGATTTATGTATTCTTAGCACTTGTATAATGAACAAAGCAAACTAAACAGCAAAGATATTAAGGAATTTTACATGCTGTAAACTTTAAACAGACAATGGCATCAAAGTCACTGCTGCAGGTAATAAGCAACCTACAAAATAATCGAATTTCAGGCCAGTTCTCATGCTTACGGGCTTTCTCATAGAGGTAATTATACTTAAACAATGCCCTGTTCAAATTGTAATTTGGCAAATGTTACTTAAAACCACATGCTTTTTGTGCATACTATAGAAATGGCCTAAACAATTCTTCAGTATTGCATATTTCTCTGCCCGTAACTGAAGATTAAATTACTTTTTATATGCAGACATTCTATGTTTTAACTTCTCTTTTGTCAGGCAAAGGATTATAACTGGTCATGAGGGGACTAAAAATAAATAAATAAATAAATAAATTTTGTCAAGCACTGATATTAACATAGTGAGACAAGGGAAATGTCTGAGTTCTGAATTCTGATTTTGATTCGTCTTTGACATTAGAATTCAAACAATGAGTTACCAAAACAGGAGTGAAATTCATGTCAATTTTTCTACATGAAAGGATGTCTTAATGTGCAGACTTTATTTTCTGTGTAGCCTCATGAAAACATTTTTCGTGTGACAAAGTACCTCTTCAAGAAGTTTTCTGCAAAAAGAGCCTCCCATGGTGAGTTTCAGCTTTTGGCAATATTGTAATGCAGACTTAAACAGAGTATATGCAGAATCAGTGTTAGGAAAGGGGGCAGGGGGGAAGAGTAATAAAGAAATGGCCCCAGAACTACTTGAAAGCTCTGCAGAGTACAGTATTGCTGCTTTTACTCAGAAAAAGAAAAGGAAAACATCTAAGGAATTACTGGTAGAGAGGGGTAATAGTCTGTTATTCATAAGCAGCGAGAGTTCAAAAGAACATTTTATGGGATTTAAACACAGAATACTCTGTCTCTGCGGGTGTCTTAACTGGCAAGTACCCCCTTTCTGTAATATTTGTTACTGACTAAAAGTGGCAATGCCTATTGTTTTAAATTTTTATTGCTCTCTCCAGTCTCATAAAGCAATAGTACAGAAGTTCTGAGACAGACAAACTAGGAAAAAAACAGAATGAAATCGCTGGTCTTTTTCCCTCAACTTCCCTTGCAGAGGCCCTTGAATAGACTGTTTCTATTCTTTTGAGAGTAATGAATTCCATATAAATGGAAGGACACACAGATAATTTATCTTCTGCCCCATTCCTCATCCTTCAACTCCTGATAGATCTCACAGTACTCTTCTTAGGTTTTATGTCTTTTTCTGTGAAAGCATCTGAGGGGTTTCCAAGACAGTAGTGCTGCAGGTAGATGTGCTGGGGAGAATGAATGTAGCTTTCCCACTGCTGTTGAGAGTTATGCCTGTACTTCTGGGCACAGACTGGCTCCCAGGACCTTGGACTGTAAATTCATCTCTATCTTGATTTTACATTGGAGTGCAGTGCACAGGAGGAATATCATAATTCATAGTAGCCTTACAGTATATATGCCAACAAATACAGTTCTCCATCTATTTTTCTAGTTTTTAGACTTTTGTGGACAGAATAATTCCTATTCTGGTCTCTCTATGCAGTTCTGTATGTAAACTTGCTAGACTATGTATAGGTGCCATCTTAGAATCTATTTCAGTTATTCAGATCAAATTTTTTGCACTGGTTTGATGGGGTTTGCTAAGGGCATATGGAAATAATGCACACAGTCAGCAGCTACCGTCCTACAATTCACTTTCTCACTTGCTGATACAGTGAACATTACTAGGTGAAAACAAGGGGGACTGTAGTGTGTGATCCTGCTTGTATGACAAAGAGAAGATTTCCTAAATTAATTGATGTGTCAGAAAGAAAATTATAAACAACTCCTCTGACTATAGGAGTTTTAAATTGAGAATGTTTTGAAGTGGAGTGAATCAATGTAAGGGTGACCACAGAATTTCACTCTCATGTCTTCATAGGCATATATCCTTCTACTACTGCCATTAATTTAGGAACAGCGTATACTTTGATTACATGAGGAGGTTGTTGTATACTTACATGTATCAAAGATCAATCTTTAAATATTGGTCCTAGTTTGTAGTACTGTAACGTCCCCCTTAGCAACAGAAATCTTTTACGCATGATCAGTTCAGTTTCTTGCTAAATTAGCTGGGAAATGTGTGCATGCAGTTTGTTCCAAACCTTGTACTGCTCTCTTTTTTTTTAAGTATCCCTGCATAAAAAGTAAAGATAAATAAACATATGAATGAAACATTGAGTTTTAAGAAAAAGCAATCAGAGAGTTAAGGAGGAGTGGGTTCATGTCTGTAAGTGGGAATTGGATTCTACATTTGAGAACATCGTCACTTCTAAATTTCAAGTATCTATTACAGTAACACAATTCATAGATTTGAATTAGATAGAAAATTATGTTTAGACAGATACACTGGATTGAAAGAATTAACATTTTGTCCAAGGACAAGTGGAAAAGAAAGTTTATTTCAACAGTGAAATGTCAGTGAACTTTACCTTTTTCCCTATTCAGGTACTCTTCCAGCAAAGAGTGAAGTAGTTCTGGTATAAGCTACTTTGGCTATGTTAATTTAACTACGATCTCTCTTTCCATATGGACCACTAGACCACGTAGTTAAGTCAACAGCTCCATGGAAGAAGTAACAGTATCAAGGCACATTTAAAAACCGCTACATCCTCATTCCTGTTCTATTCAACAGTTTCCTGATTAAACTGGTTCTTTAAGAGATGCATGCTTTCCAAAAGCAAAGATAGGACTGTGTAGTTGAATTTTAAAGCAAGTTGCTGTAAGAAACGACAATAGCATCCCCTTCACTTGCTGCCGAGTAGTACTAGCATTATGTGCTCAGCATCCACCAACAGCATCCAGTAGGTAGTGTCTTGCACGCACTCAAAAAAAAAAAAAATCTAAAATATTAGCAATATCTTCAGTTCATGAACTGTAAGCTGATGTTTATCTTAACAATCAGCTTTGTTATGGTTAAGGGAGTTCTGTTTCCATCTGGAGGCAAGACTACAGACTAGAACCATTAAGAAGAACGTAGCTCTCACTACTTGTTCTCTACCTTCTGAAGTATTTTTGTTTGGTTATTACCTTACTGACAGAAGATTATTAAGAGTCTAAGGTGAAGGAACCTGAACCCCAGTATGACTTTTTTTCTGCCAACTTCTCTGACCAGCTTCTCTCTTAGAGAGCCACCAAATCCATGAGACAGCCAAAGCTAGGAGGGACGTGGTTTTTCAGCCTTGTGAAAGGGTAAGGTGCTGCTCATGCTTTTTGTTGAATTTCTCCCTTATATTAACTTCCTTATGTTTAGAAGCCTTTGCTTTAAGCTTTCCTTAGGCTGAGACATTGCATTTCATAGCTGCAAGGACACACAGCTGGTGAATCCTAATTCACAACAGAACTTAGAGAAGATATTTTCCTTCTAAGGTGTCATTAACTCTGGGCATATGGTGTAGCAAAACTACAGACACTAAATTATATACCCTAGAGAAGGAAAGCAGGTGTCCTCTTGGTTGTCCAAGAAGCTTGGCATTTAATTTTAATCATTCTCTTTCTTGGTCACCTATGTTGTATTTTAAACCTTGGTCCCTTATTCCTGTCCCTCAATTTATTAAACATAAAATATAAACCAATAATCATTCCTCAAGAATGCACTGAATGTGTGTATATGTATATATATATTCATTAGTATTTAATACCATGTATTAAGTGGGAAGCTTGGTAGCTGTGAACTATATTTAGCTTTTATTTTTGTGACAACAATGCAGTTCTGAAATTCTTGGCAATTTATCAATATATTTGGCTGGCAACAGGAGAAAATTCAGCAGAAATTCTGATGTGTTGGGGTTTTTTTTTTGTTTGTTTTAAATTCCTGCTTGTTGGTTTGTACTTACAGATATGCACCAGATGTGCAGTATATAGCTGCTAGTATATAAATAGTAGATGTTCTGCTGGTGAAAATGTATTTACTTTCAAACATTGAAATTCAATTATAATAAAAAAGAGAAAACCAAAGGAAGGACTTTGACTGAAATTTAGCTGACCTTGACCTTTTGTATACATTTCACTCACAGAATTTATTTGCTTTTGCTGGGACATTATCTACCTGTGACTGAATGTAAATGACAGTTCTAGGTTGCATACAAACAGAATTTTCAGCTAAATTCTTACTGCAAAACTGGTAATATTACATGAAACTGAAAAAGCTGACTTTGATTTCTATACCCCATGGTGAGTTTGCAAGGCTGGTGCTTAGTGATAAAAGATTTTGTTCTAAAACTGAAGAAACATTAAAAATACAACACACAGAACCCTAAGATGACATGTTTAGCCACTTCTCAGGAATATAACAATTGAAGCCTAGTTTCTCTGACAATTTAATCTTCATTCTTAACTTGTACAGCCTCCATTTCTTCTATGTTTATTTAAATAAAGCAACCACCATACCTATAGCTGCTTTCATAGTCCTTATTAATAGCTTTTTCCATACTTTCACTAGTGATGATTTGATTCTCTAAAACTATTCTGTTTGCTGATTAAGCTTCATTTTACAGAGCAGTCTAATTATTTTGTCTTTGCCTCACTTTCCTTCATGCTATCTAAGCTATTTTTCCTGTCTGTCATTCTTAAGTAGCGCATTGATCTTGGATGAAACTATCTCAAACTGCTCTCCATTGAGGTCATACAGTTTAGTCACTTCTAGAAAGTAACTCTTTATACAAATCCTTTTGAAGGATTATTTCTAGCCTCTCTGAGGGCTTATTTCTTAATGGATCTCCAGCACAAGGAAGACAGGATTATCATCAGACAGTCTGATGTCCCCCATTTTTCATCAAGCAGAAACAGGTTATTGTCCTACTGCCAGCAGACCTAATGTTTCCATAAAATCGTTCCTTGTGGAGTGTTTTCTCAGGATAAGATAGTAAAAAATACATAGGGTTCTCTTAAATGCTAGTATTCCTTAAAGAGTACTTTTACGAAAGGGTCAGCGATGGTGATGTTCTGTCTGTATGTAAGCTTTGTCAGTTTTTCGGTTTTCTTGGAGAGTTTGTTTCATTTGGCGAAGGGTCCTGTGCCTTTGTTAGTACTGGGGGAACAAAGACACTTTCCTTGTTGGCCTGCAGTGTCAGACTCCTTCTTGCTTATTCTCTCTGATGCTGCCAGTCTTGCATTCTTTGCAGGGCAGTCCTGTTCCAGCAATGGGAATAATGAGTGTGTGTTTCTTCTCTTTTTTTTCTTCTTTTTTTTTTTTTCTCTCCAGTCTTGCATAGTCCATAGCATGTTATTGAGGGCAAGCTCTGGCAAGTGGGATCAGAAAGATTAAATACCCTGAGGGTCAGGAAAATCTCACAGAAAATCTCCAGCTCTCTAAGGGGTCTAATGTGTAGGGCCATTCAGCCTGCAACTTTCTATCACTGGGCTTGTAGTTGATGCTGAAGCCCAAATTGAGTGAGATGTCAGCCAGTGTGTTTCCTAGCAGCCCAGCTGCCCCTTGCATGCTGAAGTTAGTTAGCCACATTCTTAGTTGCACCTTTTCAAAGACTGCTGCTGTTCATTCATAAAATCAGAGGTTTAGATTTCTAATATTTCAGTATGACTGAAAATTTCTGAAGGCTTTCTCAAAGTCTGACGTCAATATTTTGAGTGATGATGCCTAAAAAATTTGTCTAAGTCTAACCTCTAGTATGTCAGGTACAGTGGCCTAATGCAACTATTGTCTTAGATCACAAGAGAAAATAAATCTTAATTAATTTCTTGTTTCTCTGCCACACAACACTTCACATGGTTTAGTGCAGTTTACAAGAGCTCTGGATTAGAGGTAGTTGGTGCTGGAAAACAGAATTTCTGTTCAGAAGCAGATTTATGTGGAGACCATAAAAACAATTTGATATTTGCTACAGAAGTTAAAGTCACACACTCATGTATTTTACATGGATTACCTGTTATTCAGAGCCACTGTTTCACAGGTCTGGTATCACTGAGTTTTTGGATGCTGGTAGTTCTACTTACTGGAAGAGACTGAGAGGGGACTGGTGGTGGATGTTCTGGAAAGGGTAATGCTAGAAATTGTTAACTTCATATTCTAGTACTGTTCTACAACAAATATAAGCAAAAGAGTGAAGTTGAAAAGCAAGCAATTAAAAATGTGCTGCTGCTAGTTTCAGAGATGCAATTCATATATTTTTCACAGCAGCAGAGTAACTGGGTATGTCTACTGTGCCAAGGTTCAAGAGGGTGTTGTTGTATTGGACTGCTCTGTGTGTTTTGCCAGAGGGAGAGGATTTTGTGCATAAGAATTGCCATTTGAGCTCTCAGGGGTTTAAAAGAGGAAGAAGGGGAAAAAAAAATCAAACTAGTAAATATAGAGGCTTGTGTTCCTCTGCAATTTCATGTTGCCACCTTCTTGTTCTCCTCATGCTTTCTATTTTGTCGACTGGCGCTGCCTCTGACAAATCCTGCCGAGTGATGAGCCATCCACCGATGCTACTAAATTCTCAGCAGGTACAGACTGTTTTTCTTAAAGCCTATGTTAATTTTTATTATTGTACCCTTTGTCATTCTACTTACCTTCCAATGGTCTCTCCAGGTATGTTCTCTGATAGGAAGGGAATTCTCAGCTTGGAAGTATTGGTATGGGTTTATAGGGCCAGTGACTGATACAGTAAAAATGTGAAGATAAATGACAAATTGTTACAGAACACAAATAGGGAGAGCCAAAAATGAGAGAAGAACTCCTGTGGGAGAGGAGGGAGGGAGATTGCAGAGGCACAATATTGAGATCTTTGTCTTACTTTTTTGATACAATGTCTCTGGCTTTTACTCCAAGAAGACTTGAAAAGAAAAATATCCTCTTTTACTTTTGGTTTTCCTAAAAGCCTTTCTTCCCAAGAGTGTCTGCATGAGTAAGCAAATACTGACTACATCCCTCTCTTTGAAAATATGGTCATGTAACAACGATGAGGATGTGAATGGCTCTGTGACAACTCGTTGTTTATGTTTAGCATACTTTGTGACTGATAGATTTCATGCAAAAGTAACCTAAAATTGTCAGAGAATACAGTGTGTCTTTTTCTGTAAATGTTCCTTTTGTAGAACTGAAATAATTTATCAATTATTAGTCTCTTAAAGTATTTTCTTTTGCACATTGAAATGACTGTAAATTAATAAAATGTCATGTCTGCATTTTGCCCAAAAGCTACTATCAGCATTTCTCTGTGAAAGGAACTGTGCTTTATATGAAGTCTGGATGGCTAATGCTCAATCACCAACTTAAAATAAAAGTTACAGAGTCATGTAAAACAAAAATAATTAATCTATACAGACTCATAATTCTCCTATTTTTAATGGAGATTTTCGGACAGTAGGCTTTAAATGCCAGGCAAGGTTTTGGACATAGTCTGTTTATAGCAAACAAAAAAAAGAAAACTGTGTGGATTTTCTGATTGTATCTGCTTCAGTTTAAGAACAGAAACCCTTATCCAGACTAATGTTGTTTGTCTGGAAGCTACAGCTTAACTGTAAACTAGAGCGAATCTTGATGCATCTTTTGAATTAGACAAGCAGACTGATAAAAATGTGTTTTAAATTTTCATGATGAGGAGGGTGAACTCATGATATGGTAACAAAAATACTAACTGAAATTATGGAAAGGATACTTACTAGATTGAAACAAAAATCTCTTCTAAACTAATGTAAAGGTACCAAGTAGAACAGCGCTGTTTTAGAGTGGCCATGCTGTTTATCTCCTCCTGTCTGACTCTGAACATTAAACTGAACTTTGCACCACTCAAAACCCCAAATCCCTTCCGTGCTCTGCTTCTCTCTCTTTCCTTCTTTCTTTTTCTTTCTTTCTTTCTTTCTTTCTTTCTTTTTTTCTTTTCTTCCTTCCTTCCTTCCTTCCTTCCTTCCTTCCATCTTCATGATGCAGGTAGTAAGACTGAATTCTCTGCTGGTGTAAATGAGCAGAGCTGCTTGAGCCCATAGATCTTGTCAATGGCTGGATGGAACAGAGAAGGAGAACCTTTGTCAAAGATCAATTATTTCTTAATTGTAAGTAGTACCACAAGTTTAATAAAGATACTTTCTATGGGAAATGAATTATCAATGTAACAGGAATTGGTGCCAAGGTGCCTTATCAGTTCATGCTTATTCAGCTAACCTTGTTCCACTTGACTATGCTTCAGGTACTCTAAATATTCCATGCTTATAAGTTTTAATGTCTCACCATATTTCTGATTTGCTAAGTATTCTTACATTTTAATTAGTCATTGTTCCTTAGTTAAATGATACATACTTGACTTATTTTTTTCTGTACTTTTCACCTATTTTTCCATTTCTGTAGTTTCCCAGGTGTTTCCAAAGTGTTTTGGAATTTAGATCCAGACATTATAATTTTCTGATTATGAGGTAATAAGATGTAATACTTCAAATGTAATAACACTGGAGATTTGTAATAAGGGCTGTGTCTTTCCTGCATTAGAATAATCTTCAGCCATGAATACAATCAGAAAATTACTTTTTGCTTTCCCTTTATAAAAAAAATGCTAATATTTTATGTCTTTTTGTGAAAGGCATCCTAAAAAGGATCTATCACTGGAAGGACATGGCTTGAGGAAAGAAATATCAGTGTAATCACAGCCAGAAATGCTTCAGTTAGCTGGCATGGACTGTGCTCTCACTCTACTAAACAAATGAGGAGTTGAAGGAACATACTTAGTAGAAAAATTTTTAAATTATTATTTTCAGTAAAATTTCAAGTGGTATGATTTGCTTGCTGTTTGCACTGGAAATAGCATTGTTCCTGAGAGCAGGGCTTCTTGTATAAGGTAATGTTTGTGCTTTCTCATTAGATATGTTACAGTATATTTTTTTGTCAGTGTAACATATATATGCAACATCAGCAACATCTTTCCTATGTCACAACATACCCTAACCACTTCTACCTTATCTGCTTCATTACTTTTCCCTATAAATTGGAAAAACCAACAAAAGCACATACTAGATCTCTCCAGAGCTGTGACCTGTGTCCTGAACTTCCATGTTCTCCCTTCTCTGCTTCCTCTCACACTGCAGGCAATAAATAGTTTAAACAGGGAGAAGCTTTAGAGGTCGGTGTTCTGCAAGTGCCCTAGGCAAGGCTGCAAAGTCCCTGACACTGTTGGGATATGACCTTGTCATAAATTCTCAGGTACCTCTCTCTGCCTTAGCACAATCTATTTGAGTTATGTCAAAAAATCTGAGATAACTGATTCATGATTAAGGTTGACTTCACAAAGTCAGAAGCTTCTCTAGTTATTGATTTTATTCTATTTCCACACTATTAAAACCACAGTTTAGCTGCTGGCTGACAGCCCTGGGACTGAGCAGTAAATCAGGAAATGAATAGTGGTTTAATGGAAATATTAGCACCTCAACTGTGTATGAAAGATTTTGACTTATGATGTGAACTCTTAATACGAAAAAGAGGTGTAATATGAAGTAATGATCAGTGTACATTTGTGAGTGAAGCCACAGGAAGACAATATAGGTCAAATGTGCTGCCCTTTTCTAACAGTCCTGGTAAGTTTCATGAAGATATAATAAATGTAACTACAATCTGGAGCAACCTAAATTTTATCCCAAATGGTAAGCACAGTAGAAATGTAATAGTAGCTGAAAGTCACATGGTCCTCTTCTTTGTATCTGTGAAGCAAAGGCATTCTGAGAATCTAGCTACTAATCTATTAAACAAAATTCTGAAGAATTGTATCACAGCCTATGGCTCAAATAATTTTGACTCTCCTTTTTTGATATATCTTTTTTTAAAATTTTATTTTCTTAGCAGAAAATCCACAGATTACTAATTTTTTTCTCTGTTTTTTGTTTCGCCTTTTTTTTTTTGTCAGTACAACAAACCAAAATTACACACATCTTCTTTACCAAAAAACAATCCTTTAGAAACATTTCAAATTCTTTTCCACTGTATTTCTAAATCTAAATCCAGTTCACAGATGTTTGAGTCAGACCATATATTTAAGAGCTCCATCTTTTTGTCTATCTCTGGCTTGCTGTCTGGGCAAAGTGCCCATGGCAGACCCAGTAGTCAATAATGATTCAAGCTCTTTAGTTTTTGTCACCTGGATTAACTCCCTTGTCAACATCTGCTCTGAATTAATTCTGAATGTGAACCTTCTCTCCTCACAGTTTTCCAGTTTTGTTTGTTTCACTGTCTTGAATATTACTTCATCAAATATGTGCAAGGAAACTTTAACTAGCTTGTCTGTGTACCCAAGATAACAATGGTCCTTTCTTAGAATTCTGATTTTATTGGTTATCCTGGTTACACAACAGAAGAACAAATCTAAAGCTCTCTAACAAGAAAAAAGAAAAAAAAAAAGATACTGATTGTAATAACATTTTTGCTAGTGTTTTCATTTTTCAATCTGAAATTATATATTTTCTATTTCTAAGTCTAGAAGATAGACAACATTCCTTGTGTCATTAGTTAATCAGTATTTTGCACCTTTGTTAGGATTACCTTCTGAGATACCCTTTTCCCATCCAGCATTATCTGTGTTCTTTCCTCTGAGATGCAGAACTTGATTTTAGACAGCAGTAAAATATTTTCTAATAATGCATATTTTGCTGTGAAAAGCAGATTTTTAATGCTGTAATCCTATTTTTTTAATATAACTTTCACAACAGCTATTTGCTAATTTTGCCAGTGATTTTTTTCATTTGGTATCAATGATAAAAAGGTTAAATTTTAGAGGCAGACTGAGAGCTGCAGATTGTGTGACATCGCTGACTAAAAGTGTACCTTAACAATCATATCTATATAAGGCCTGATGCATAATGCATCCTGCATAATAATGCGCATTGTGATGTACTTATTAATCTACCATCAGATCACCCATATAAATAATTTACTTAAACTTTTACTTCTAAATATTTGAAGCAATACATCACTCAATTACTTCTGCCCAACAAATTTAAGCCTTTAAAAAAGAAATATTGAAGACAGAGAAAACCAAGTTTTGTATCAGTTCTACTATAATTTTGGGATTGGTGACAGAACTATAACGGTGTAACTTACTTAATTTATGAGTCTTTAATGATGTAGCTCTCCCTATTCATGGTTTTTAGATATTGACACCATACTGGCTTTCTCTCAGGCAACTGTAATTATATCAGTTCCAGACACTTAGTGGAAATTGACCTTTATCTTCCAAAGCTTCCAGCAGCTATCTCTTTAAAAATTGTCTAAAGCACATTATCTGGATCTGATAGAACTACAATTCTAACATTAATAGATGGCCCTTATTGACCTCTTAATAGTGATGAAGTGGGAAAATCCTTATCAGGTGACAGGATGGCTTTTTCTCCCTAAGCATTTAATAAGATATTCAGATTTTTTTATATGTGAATATATAAATATAATATATATAAATATATTAAAAAATGATAAAGAAATAATATATAAATATGAATTTATATATGTATAAATATATTTATAAATATATAATATATTTATAAACATAAATTTACACTTAGATATCTATCCTGATATATTTACCAATATGTTTGTTACTCCTCACTACTTTTTTTGTGCTTACTCCCTACATTTTTACTTCCCTTATTAATTTTCTGAAGTTTTTTCTAGCAGTGACTCAAAATGATCAATCTTTTTCTCAACTTGTTATATGCAAGTGTGTATGTATATGTACATGTCTAGCATGCATGTGTATGTGTGCCCCTTTACATATTACATGTATATGCATTTTTCTATATGTACACTTAATGTGCATTTGATATTATCACAAATGCAATAGTAGCCACCTAGTCACTTCCTCAGAGTGTTCATAGTGGCAACCAAGACATGCTCAAACACTGACACTCCCTCAGCGTCTTTTTAATTATGAGCACCTTATGACTTTTATCTGACCTTTTTTGATCCATGCTTCATTTCTCAAGATTCTCCTCAAGATAAAGATTTTTCTGGTTCTGAATGTGCTCTTTTAACTTAACACATTGCTTTGTATCTGTATCCTTTCAAATCTCTGTTCATACCACAAGAATGGAAGTGCACCAAATTGAAATTTTATTGCGCATTATGAAGGATTAAAGAGTCTGGTCTTATTGTTCTATTGTGCAATTTTGTAGCTTGTGGGGTGTACCTTGTACTTTTTCTTAGTCAGTTAATCCATAAGCAATCAAGGTTCTTTTTCAGTTGTCAGTGACTCAGAAGAAGATAATATATTTTTCATATATATTATCATTTTTCCTTGTTGGCTTATCTCCCTAGTAATTTATAATATTTTTTTTGTTTATATTTGAGCCACATGAATCTTTATGCACAATTTGAGTAATACTGCTAGGACATTTATGCTCACAAACATAGGGACTATGGTGTATAAGCAATTAATTTTTTCTTCCTTGTTTGCTCTTGTGCATTGATTCTAAATTTAATTCTAAATGTGTGGTCATTTATTCTCTCCTTCTTCCATTTTTGTGGGGTTTTTTGAGGAATTCCTCAGTATTAAAAAAAATACATTCAGCAGACTGAGAGGTTGGAGCGTCTACAGGATAAAATATGTCTGATCTAGAAGAATTCTTTGGTGAATTTTGCAGTTACATTCTAGAAATGATGTGAGAGTATATATCACATGAACAGATCAAAGATCCCTTCTGACACAAGGGCTGCTCATCCTGCATGTGCGTGGGCAAGAACATGGTGATACTAGAACATGGATTGCCAGCTGCTGCCATGTCCTCCTCAGAAAAGCACAGGTTGCAGGTCACATCAGAAGTTTACCGTACTGAGTCTCACTGTGTGAGCAAGAGGGATGACTGAGCTCTGACCAATGTTGAATTGAGATGGCTGAAGAGAAAAGGGGCTTGAATGCACCAAAATACTCCGTCTGGGCTTGGCTGAGATGTGAAGGTATAAGCTGGCTGTTGGAGATTCAGATGGCAGCCCCAGGGAGGCAGCCCCGGGGACTTATCCTGGCAGCCTGACAGCTGTGAAAGGACAAGGACCTAGCGCTGCTGAGGGACTTATTTTGCTATGCACACTGAATCAAAGCTGCAAGACACCAGGTGAATGAAGAGTGCAAACTCTGCAATGCTTTATCTAGGCCAGCCCAACATCCAGGAGAACTATAAGGTATCTGCATGGCTGCATGAGTGCTTTCCACTGACTTTGCACAGTCTGCTTCAAACTACTCTCAATAGAACTAAGTAGAGAGTTGCTTGCATCCCACCAGTCACACTTCCTTGGATACCAAATATGGCTGCTTCTTTTTCATGGCTGTTTCCAGATTAAATGAATGACATATGAAGGATTCCTGATTTTCTGTTTTGATAATAAAGTAAGTCTGTAATAATTACATGGGAATTAAATTACAAGTGCATAGTGTATTACAACTATCCCATCTATATCGTTAAACACCATAAACAGTACAGGAGCTTGGGAACAGTTCTCCCGCCATATCCTCTTGTTACTTAAGGCAGTGAAAAGGAATCCAAACGTAACTTGATTCTTCTCTTTTCTACTTAGAGACTATTTTGAAGGACTACGTGTCTTCTTTTATCAGAATCGTATGCCTGAAGTTATATGTTCTAATTGTACACACGTATAAAGTGATTTGCACCATGATTACTGCTACCACAGTGGTCTAGGGGTTAAAACTTGACTTATAGCACAAAGTCTGAAGGTCACATCTAGCCAAAATTCCTATGATTCCTACCATAATTGCTACCAGAATAGTCTTACCTAGATGTTATATAGCATTAGCCACCAGGCTACAGATGGAATTAAGGCCAGATGAGTCCCAGCCAGCATGTAAATCTCCTTAATTTCGGTTATTAACCAGATGAGCCCCGCCAAGCACATAAATCTACTTTATTTCAGTTATTAACCTGCAGCGTGATTTCAGATTGTGGGTCTATAAGAGTTTAGGTGCAACACCCTACAGGTGTTACAGTGCGCCTCCATATGAAAGATTTACAGATCAGAACATAATGTGGAGGCATCTCAGAAAAAAAGAATAGAATTTCATTTGGATGAATGTGAATTGGAAGATTTTCCCAAGAGTGTGTTTAGTGTACGCCAGTTTTAAATGGGCATAAGACTAACTTCTGTGAATTAGAAAAAAAAAAAAAAAAATAAAAAAAGGAAGAAAAGTATGAGACTTGAACTTTTTACCTTCTGTCAAGTGAGATTTTTAGCATCAACAATTCCTTCCTACAGATCCACTAGTTTTAGTCCCCAGGATATATTGACATTGACATAGTCATGAAGTACCCTGTTTCTAATATGTGGAACACAGCTTCTCTGAAATTCATGACCCCTACCCCCATCTCTTATGCACAAAGTAGATTGTTGTTGGTGACTTCTGAATAAGGACCTTTCAAGTAAGCCCTGAAGTGCCCTTTAATATAAAATCTGAGATGACGATGTCCCTTCAGACTTCCTTCTTGTTTTTGAGCTATCATATTCTCTGGATGGGAATAAAACTGAAAGATACTTCAAATAGTTCCTTCTTTCCTAATCTTACCTGAGAATATTAAAAAAAAACCCATCAAGGGATATACATAGTCCTGATAATTTAATCAAAACCTGCATGCATTGATTACATTTGTTTCTTTTTTATTTTCCCCCTGATTACACTATCTTGAACAAGATTTTCTGAGGAGTAAGTAATTGTTCTTTTCATAAATTCAACATGACCCTATAGAAGGGCAACTGAATGCTTGATTGCAGATTGCCTGTTTACTCTTCATGGTCTGTCTGGCAAGGTTAATTACTGGAAATCAAAGAAAAGCTTTCTGTCTTTTCCTACTCAAATGAAGAAAAAAGGTACACATGGTCCTCATGTTACAGCCATTGGACATATTTGATCCTTTTCCTATTCATTTATAATATCATCAAATGAACAGGCAAGGGCAGAAAAGGCAGAATCTACACCCAAACCAGAGGGACTAACAGTGCTGTCATCTACTAAATTAAAACCACAGATCTGCTTACTGAGGTTTACCTCATGTCCAAATTCCTCCTATGCATAGAGCAATTTTAGTAGATAGTAGATTTTCAGGAGAAAAGGAAGGCTACCCATTAAACGCAGTCCCTTTGTCAATCTTACACAATTCAGATTCATAAAATTACCACTTCAGCTGCTTATACTGGTTGCTTAAGAAACTATTATATTAGTAATTTTAAAATTTTATGCTCAATTGCTCTCCGTCTCATAAGACTTCTGTGAACCATTGCTCTTCAGGGGGAACTTATTTATTTCTGTTAACAAAGGTAATGATGTTAGGGGAAAAGATGGAAAAGAAATGTGATTGAAATCTCATGGAGCATGGCACAGATTCTTCTAAACCATCTGCCTTTTTTCGGGCAGGAGAAAAAGTACATCTGATGTGATTTTGAAGATAAATAAGAGTAAAAAATTTCTAAAAACATTTCTGTGCTGTAAACATTTTAAGGAAAAGTAAGTGTATGTGTATTTTGAAGATAAACAGCAAAAATCTGTTATCTCAATGGCCCTAATTTTCTGTCATTCCTTTTTTTAAAATGGCACTTCAGGATGAAAATCCCCTCCATTCCATTGTTTAAAAGGGTAGATGGTATAACATATTTGTCTTCTCAGCAAATCTGAATTTATACAATTCCTGTAAGGCCTGATTACCAGCACTGTATATTGTTTCTTATGGAAATAACCTTTTGTAAGAGTGACCTAAAGTCTTTCCTTTGTTTAAATGACTTTTCAGTTACACTGAACTATTTTATTTTCTATTTTTCTGAGATTAAGTTTGCACATAATCAGTGCAGCATGCAAGACAATAGAATTACTAGGTGTGACAGGCTTCTAATTTAAGGTCTTCTCTTTAGTTAAGTAAAATGGAAACTCTGCAACTCGGATGAGGGATTTCTCAGTGCTTCCCAACAAGAAGCACAGTACCAACTGGCCTATGATGGCCATGGCCACTGGACCCATGATGGAAACTAACGTTGACAGCAGGGCTTAAAACAAATATTCAAGTTCAGCATACTTAACTTGCAAAGTATTTCAATGATGAATTTTGTGTATTATAGTTGTGCAAGCACTGACTGAACAAGAAAGTTAATATGTGCAAAAGCAGGGAGTCTGTGCGACCAAGTGGAGTCTGGTTCTGAGACAATTCCCCAACCTCCTTGTAAAATCAGTGTAATAAAGCATTTTCATGTCTTCACCAAATGAGAAAGAAGCTAAATGGATACACCCAGATGCAGATAGGTTTTATTGCACCCAAAGAAAATAAAAGAATAATCCTTTCATATTTGTTTTCCAGCACTTTTCTCTGGAAGAGCACAATTACAATCCTTCTTAATCCTACTTAATGGATGGCACCTGTATAATTAAAGGTTACAGAATCTTAATCTGGTGTCCCCTTCTGCTCATCATAGACTGCCAAGTTTCATTCAAAACTCTTGAACTCAGAGACTTGACTACAGAAAACCTTCCAGCAAGGAAAAGCAATCTTAAAACAAAGGTTTCAAAGGACAGAGAATTTTATTCTCTGACCATCACAAGAATCAGTAACTAATGCAGTCAAGTTGATCCAGACTACAAAAGATACACCCTTTAAATGATAGACCGTAATTCCGGGAACAAAAGAACAAAGGGGGAAAAAAAATCTAAAACCACTGTACTTCAATATTTATTTTAGGTTGTTAAGTTTGGGGTTTTTCCCCAATATTATAATAGTTTTTGAACACTATGACACTGAGGAAAATATTAAATATTTAAGACAAGGATCCCTAAACTTATGCACACATCAATGGCATGTAAGTCACAGGCCGGAACAGAGCTGCTTCTGCTGCTGTCTTCACCTACAACACGGGCCTTGGATTAGTTGTGGCTGCTGCTTTACATTATCTTTGACGCCATCATTAATCCCAAACTTCTAACAGACACTTGAGAGACCACAATGTCCAGAAATCAGTAAGGAATACTCATCTGTTTATCATGATATTGAGACACTGTAGAGGGACAAGGGTTTTGTATTCTCTTCAGCTCTGTACTTAGACATTGAGAATCATAGGGATAAGATTTGTTTTGATAAAAAACATTTCTTTAGTGCAAAAGTTATAAACAATGCAAAAGTTCTAGAGAAGGAAACTTGTCATCAAAATTGGGTGAGCAAGTAAAAAAAAAACTTATTTTCACTGGCTGAAAGTTGTAATTTTAATTCTCTAAATTTTGCTTTTAAGATTGCAATGGTAAGTTTTATTAAATGTTGTTTTCTATTCCAAATGTTGCTGATAACCCAAATTGGCCAAAAATGTGTATGCAAGTATGGAACATTATGTGAAACAAATAAAACTTTTCCCTGTGGAATCATTGTTATGAAGCAACTTGTCATCTGCACACATTTCTCTAGTGGTTGGTTGGACAGGAAATAAAAATAAATGCACCAGCTTTGTATGCATTATGCAGCCTTCAGCTAGGACTATATGAATTAAAAGTGTCTCAGTCAAGCACCCTGGATGAATTTAATTCCACACTTCTATCAGGGGCTCTTTGATGAGGAGAAAAAGTGCTGAATTTTGGGATTCTGGTGTTAATAGTTGCCATGTCTTTAGAGAAGCCACCTTCATACCTGGGGACAGGAGATAGAGTTTTGTCTTCCTTGCCAACACCGCATCTATCTCTTGGCTGTAGAGAAGTTCTTGCCTCCAGGACTAGAAAGTTTATGCAGAATTTTCTAGGGGTAGTCAGACTTAAAGACTGATCTAAAGCTTAAATATGGGGGACGCAATATCTAACGAGTTGGAAATTTGTGATTGCAGAGCTCCCTCAGAAGGACTCGGATCTGGGCCCACTTGCTTGAATCCTCTTCTTTCAGTCCCTTTAAAACAATAGAAATGCTAAAGATGTGTGTTCAAAATTAGTATCTGTATACTTTGTAACATTAAACACTGCATTCAGGAGGAAAAAAAAAAAAGGGAAGTGGGGGCTAATTGATTTTGGTAATGAGGACAATGTTCTGTGCATTCCTTTTTCCAGTTCTGCAACACATGTAATTTAATGAGTGTTAATTCAGAAGTGTAAAATAATGTCTTTAGTAGGACCCCTGACCCCAGCTCTTTCAGTTAAGGGATTCTTTTGATTTTATTTCCCTAAATAACAATAATAATATTTCATTTCATGACCTCAGTATTTTCTGTTATGTAAGCCATTTGCTTTTCTTTAGACGCAGTGGAGTTACTGCAGATTAACACTTGCCCAGTAATGTAGCCAAAACTCTCCATAAAGGGAAATCCTACTCCCCACCTTTTAAAGCTGAAAGAGCTATACTATTCATAAGCTCGCTCTAAGTAACCTCTTCCAACCATTATCTTTAAAGTTGGATTGTCCCAGTCATTAATTTTGACACAATTTTGAGAAAAGGAGAGACAAATTGTAAAAATAGACTGTTCCCTTCTCCTTCATCTTTATTTTTCACTGCAGTGATTCCTTGATTTTTCAGTGATTTTCAAATGCTCATTCTCTTCTGGTTTTGGATGTATCTTATGTGATTACATAAGTGCACAAAATCTCCTGGTACAGTATAAAAACAATTAAAACAGTAAAGAGAAGCTATAACTGATTTCATTACTTCATGTCCACCAATCAAAATAAAGCATTGGAAAAAAATTAATAGTACACAGAAACAAGTACTGTTCTGCATAAATCAATAGCTGGGATTCTATTTTACAGTCTTTACTTATGTTGATTGCTATTTTATGGTCAGTCTGAAATTAGATTGCATGTGTAAGTACTGTTCAGCCTTAGTTAAGATTGTCAGATAAGGTCCTCTATATTGATTAGTGTTGTGCCAACATCTGCAATGCTGCCTGGATACAAAATAGAATTGCTACTTAATTAAATAAGCAATCACTCAACAGCTGACCTGTTGGGAAAACAAACAAAAAGCTGACTAACTAACCTTCTAAATCTCAGGAAATGCAACAAAATCTAAAGAAATTCTCAAAAAGAGCACCACCACCATCCCACCCTTGAAACAGAAACTTAAATACAAACAGAGTCACTGGAAATGAACTTCAGATGTGAAAGGAAATCTTAAAAATGTAGTTGTAGTTAATCGAATATAGGCATATAAATAACTGGAACTGAGTTTAAGAATTCTATAAGTTTCCCAAAGGGATCAAGTTAAAATGCCATTCAGCACAATGTGCATTAAGGTTATTCCTCCTATTCCTAAATTAGCTCATTTAAACTTCTACTGATTATAAAGGGTAGGGTCCTATGTATGCATCCTTATGCATTTCACTTCTCCCGATCACAGAGATGTGTCTCTATAATAAATTAAAAATATTATATGCTGCCATTTTTTCAAGATTTTTTTCAGATTCTGTGCTTTCTGTTTATGCAAAGTCTGGATCTCACTTTGATTACTAATAGAGAAGTAAACTCCTTGTTTTCTAGTTTGTTCTCTTCATTGAAGTTTACATAATGTCCAGCTGACCAGTAACAAGAACAAGAACAGAAAAAAGCCAAATACAAATTTACATAATCCCAAAAGATTGCAGGATATGCCAAGGCAAATATACTGAAGGTACAACTTGTTTGCTGAAATATTTGCATAGCATTTGTATTTAAGCTGGAGAAATAACAATTAATACTCAATAGTTTTACACACCTTGAGGTAAATATAGAAAATAAATGCCTATTACTTCAAGACTAGCAAGCCAATAGCTGTGACTTGTCATTCAGAAAAGTAAACTAAAACAGTGTTTCCTTTTGAATAGGAAAATTAAAGTTATAAAAACCACCACAACAACTTCCTGTGCTTCTAAGTCTGCGGTCTCTTTCTGCTGGGTCTTTCCAGATGCATCACAAGTTTACCTTATCAAAGGCACTAGGTGTCTAATGGACCAGTGAAATTAGAAATCACTGCTGATATGCCTGGCAGGATTTCTACATTGTGATGGAACTAACTGAGACTGAAGGCCTGCAACTGAAGTGAACCAAGCTGTACTTCCAGCAAGTGTGTGCCTGACATCCAAATGTATTATACCTACATCAAAAGGCTGCTGAAAGCTAGAATGTCTCCAAACATGACAAGAATGCATGACATACATAAAAACAGTTGTTGTGTATGTAAAAAATAACCAAAATATTTTGTTTAAATTACCAAGTTTATAATGTTATGAGTGAAAGTATTTTTTTTTTCACATGGAAACACAGCAAAGTGCGGCTTTAGCTTATGAAGAAGTAAACAATTATTTTTGTTCCCTGATCAGCTTTTTGATATTGTTAGATATGGAGTCAAGAAAAAAGAATAACTTCTGGCTGATGGAAAATATGTACCTTAGAAACAGCTGTACATAACACATAATTTGGTTGCTTGAAAAAACAAGCAACCAAATAAACAAACAAAACCAAAACAAAATCCCACAGAAAATGTCCCCATCTAACCAGGACTTTGGAGTTTGCACAAAATATGCATGTTGTCATGCCTTGTGTGGAATGAAAGGAAGGAGGAGGTGTAGCACTGTAAGTAGTGCTTAATTTTGTCCATAAAAGAGTGCTGTGGGTTTTAAATCTATGGGCTACAACTGGAGATAAAAAGGATTTATGTGTCTTCATTTCCTCCTCTTTCCTTTTGTGGCTGCAATTTTCTTGTTTTAGAGGAATTCTGTTGTTTTAGAAATTACCATGGGAAGACAAGGCTGATTTTCTCAATCGTAGAGCTGGTAGGCATATAATAATGTTAAAACAGCAATAAGCAAACACAATCAGAGTTTGAGTTTAGATTTGAAACTCTGTGTGGACTATGAAGAAAACTGATAGGATTCCAGATGAAATAAATAGAAGGGAATGCTCTTTGTAAATTCATTTATTACAGAATGCTTGCCATATGATTTTGTTCAGAGGAAAAGATATAAAATACTTCATATATCTTTCAAATTAAAGTGTCATGTTTGAATAAGTTAGACTCCTCCAGTGTCTGGGAACAATGCCACAAAGTACCAACAACTGACCTCAGTGGTGAAGGAACGTGCGGTCTCACCTAAGAAAATAACTGTTCAACTGGTAAAGTAAAATGAAGAAATCCTACATGGCCAGGCAGCAAATCCTAGTTTAAGTCTTCCAGATAAATTACTTATCAATTTTTTTCCAATATTAGTTTATAAGACTTTGAAATATTCCTTTAGCCTTTACTCTTCTATGCCAGTTCAGGTTAGAAGCAGTAGAGTATCTTGTGGACTTCCAATCTTGGGACAAGTCCAACATAAAAAACCTGAAAAGACAGACGGTCCTGATGTCAAAAATGTTGCCCTATTGTTTTGGTTTAGTTATAAAAAAAATCTCAGGCTAGTCAAGCTGAAATGGTTAATGTTGGCAAACAATACTTACTTCCCCAGGAAGACAGAAGCTACAGAGACACCAGTGTACAGCTAACATTAAAGTACTGTGGTTTTGACATCTTATTGTTCATGCTCAGTCTGCTGCATGATGTGAGTATTTTAGTTTAATATGCTTCTTTTATAATTGAGGCTGACTTAAAATTTCTTCACTGTCAAGAACGACCTTACAATACGTCTTAACACATGATAGCACAACTGGTCTCCAGCTTGCACCCTTATTTTCAGACTAACTGAATGAGAGTGAGGTAGATAAGGATCTTCATTTCCAGGCACCAGTCCTCTGCTTGGGAAATTGTTCAACAGAATGTTATTGGTATTGCAAACAAACAATTTCTCTAGTCTTAATGATACAAACCCGCTGACTCTGATGTAAACTGAGGAAAACATAAAGAAAATCCAGTCATGCAAGAACAAACAAGAAACAAAACATTTTAGTTTTCTTTGACTTATTGCTATGTTTCAAGTTGAAATCTTCCAGTTTGACATGGAAAGTCTGAGACTAATTTGGATATTTATTTTGCCCTTTTATAATTGAATAATGTTTAGTTCTAAGAGACCTTTTCGTTCTAATTTAAACATTACATTCTCCATGAATAAATATTTATTCATTGCATATGGTCTTTTCATTGCATGCAGACTGTTTAGTTTTCAGACTGAAAAAGGTCAGTTCATCAAAGAATACAGGTACAATAATGAAACAAAAGCAACCATTTGTATAATTTAATAGCGGCAAGAAGTCCAGGCTAACAATCTGAATAATGACTAATTTAATTTCTTTCAAAATTCTTCAGTTAGTAAAATGTGACAACATCAAACATTTCTCATAGGAATAGGTTAAAACTGTATATCTTTTAGCACCTAGAATACAAATAGAAGTCTCATTTTTTCACAAGACTGAGCTAAACCCCTGAGGATATATGTATATTATACAGAGCTTTGGAACATTTTGGGACCATGGAATGAGAATTTATCCTATGTTAAAGTGTTTTAACTGTTCTTTACATACTTTTAGGCTACACTGGTGATGATTGCCCCAGGTCTTTTTCCAGTCTGTTACTCCCACAAGTTGTGACTTCAAAAACACTCTAATATCATTTGTACATTTTGGTTTATAGATAATACCAACTCTAAGAGACATAATCAAGTTAATAGAAGAATCATTCTCTCTAATGAAAAGCATGTTTTTGTTAAAGGCAGACATACATGTGGTTTTACAGTTAATGTTTTTATTATTTGCGCTGATTGAGAGTATTTATTAACAAGGTGAACTGCAACTTGCACTAAAACAAACTTTTTTTTCCCCCTCAAATGAATCATTGCAGCTACCAAGAGACACAGATAGGACTCTAAATAGAAAACAAGTGATAATTATGAATTACACCATTTTTCAGTTGCAGTCTAAGCCTATCTCTGTATTCTTTTAATGTTCTATAATCCTAGATAATGGCCTGTCAAAAAAACTACACAAAGGTTGGTACCGAAGGTTGTATTGCAATATTCTTTACAAGGTTTGAATAAATTGAAAAAATTTGAAATAAATTTTCAAATTAATAAATTTGCAGATGTAATTTCTTATGCTTACAGTAGTGCAAATTGAGAAAAAAAGGTTAAAACATTTCATTTTTCTCTCTTTTTAAAAAATTTTCTTTTTAATTTTACATGCTAATAAAAGGAAATTAAGGAAATATATGGATGCTTATGAGGATGCTTATGTTTATGAGGAAACAGGCATTCAAATAATTTTTTTTTCCTTTTTCAGATATGCGTTCAAAACTAAGACCCATCATTTGATAATTATGGTCTTGGATGTGCCATCACCTAGGAAGGAAAATATTGGGGTAGCTTCTGTGAGGGAAAAAAGTAAATCATATCTGACTTCCTTGGTTAGTGGACGTCTAAGTGTTTCATGGTCCATTGCAAATTTTTCACCCTCACCTTCTGCTAACCTTCATTATTCCACAAGAATTAGTTACATCTCCCTCTCTTTCTGTCTTCATCTCAGTGTATAGTTTCACAAGACAATGGCTTTTCTTTTAAAGCCACTTTCGAGTAGCTGTGCCATTTTCTCCCTTTGATCGTAGCTCACCTGCACAACAGCTTGAGCAGCAGCTGTAAACTGGCTCACTGAAATTACCTGCACTGGGAATATGACACCATTTTGACCCCTACAATTTCATTCAGCTACATTTGTTGAAGAACACAAACAGGGATTATATAGAGAAGTTATAAAAAAAAAAAACCACATCGTCATGAAATTACATCTTTTACCCACTTGCTTTATCTTTTACTTCTCTCCTTGCTAACCTGTCAGTCGACTCCAAATGCTAACTACCCTTTTCTGTCAAACTGATCAGTTAACATAATGAATCCCATATCATGGTAACTGTTCCCACTGCTGCTATAGTATCAAGTTTGGTTCTTCTTTTTCAGACCTGAAGAATATTTTAAAAAAAGCCAAAACAACCCATGACTGCTTCCTTTTTTCCCAAGTGGAACTAAAAAGAGAAAAAAAAAGTTCTCTTCCAGTTTTGACAATATATAATAATGTAAAATAATGTAAAATAGAAATGCAGAGATTGGGGGAACAGGGTATTACCTCCAACAAAAGTCAAGCAAAATTACTTCTGTTCAGGATTTACATTACTGTTGTCCATAACATCTTTGTAGTTACAGCACAAAATCCTAATTGCTAATTTGTAAAGGTATATTTTATTTTATTTTCTCATTTAGCACTCCACCTCCTTTACAGAGAAATTTGCAAGCTTTAAGAACATTTTGGTTGGCTTCCGACTCAGCTGTCGGGCTATGATCTTGGGATAATAAAAAATTCGTGGGATGCCTACCATGACCAGAGTGTTGCTGTGGGGAACACAAGTCCTTTAAGAAAGGCAGGATTGGAATACAAGGCGGGGGAGTTGCCATCTTTAAGTGACAGAGCAGTTTGGACCTCTGACTGGAGGCAGAAGAAAAGCAGAGGGAGAGTTCATGGGCTAGAACTAAAGTAAAGGCAAGTTTGCAGACACCAAACTGGGAGGAGTGGCTGATACGTCAGAAGGCTGTGCTGCCATCTTAAGATACCTTGATTGGATGAAGAAATGGACTGGCAGGAGCTTCATGAGAGCTTCCCCTCAACAGGAAGACATATCATGCTCTGCACCTGCAAAGAAATAACCCCATACACTAACGTATGCCAGAGGCTGTCCAGCTGGAAAACAGCTTTGCAGAAAAGTACCTGGGGGTCCTGAGGGACATCAGCAATGTGCTCTTGCTGCAAAGAAGGCTAATGGCATCTGGACTGCATTACATGAAGTGTTGCCAGCAGGTCAAGGGACGTGATCTTTACCCTCTACTGACTGTAACTGTCTGGGCTCCTCAGTAGAGGAGACAGATGGACATACTCAAAAAAATCCCACAAAGAGCCACCAAGATGATTAAGGGATTGGAACACCTTTCATACAAGGACAAACCGAGCGATCTTGTATCCTCTAGCCTGGAGAAAAGAAGGCTCAGGAGGAATCTCATTAATGTGCATAAATACAAGAGAGGTTGTAAAGAGAGCGAGACAGGTTTTATTTCAGTGGTGCCCAGTGACAGGACTAGAGGCAATGGACACAGACTGAAATACAGCAGGTTCCCTCTGAACATCAGGAAATGTTTTTTCATTGTGAGAGTGACTGAACACTGGCACAGATTGTCCAGAGAGGCTGTGGAGTCTTTCTCCTTAGCGATATTGAAAATTCATCTGAAAGCAGTCCTCAGCAACTGGCTTCAGGTTGCTCTGGTTGATTAAGGTGACTGGGCCAGACTTTTAACTCAAACACTGTCATTCTATGAATTAGGTTATCACATAGATAAATTTGAAGTTCATCTCTGGTTTCTCTAATATCTCCAATGTAATAGGGTGATTAATAACATTTTTCAGCATGATTATGACTGAGATAAAGCAGTTGCGTTTTTGCTTGGGGAACTGGCACCTACCAGTGCCTTCTGTTTAAAGAAGTCAAAATAAGAGATACATTACCCAGTTTCTTGACAGTGCTGTGGTCTGTTCCTTAATATAATCAGTGCATTACGTTGGGGTGAAAGGAAACTTGAGCAGCCTGCCGAAGCAGTGTCAAAAACAGTCTCTCCCTTTTGCTTTCCCTCTCTCTATAAAAGCTATTAAAAATGTACTTTAAGGAATTACTCACCTAAGTTAATTATGCAACCACTTGACAAAGTCTTCCTTTTTCATTCGGGGTGAAAATGGGGCTGGTAAAAGATCTGGCATCTTCATTCACATACATGAAAAATTATTTGGATTAAAGCTGAATTTAGCACCGAGAGAGGATAAATGGGATATAGAGTTTCTATTTGATTATTAAATCTAATATCTAATATATTCTAGCAATATTTGGATTTATTCAAGAGCAGAGGAAATAGAACTTAATTTGTTAAATTGTGTCTTGTTTGTTTGGGTTTTTTGGGAGGGGGTTGCTTTTTTTCTTTCTGTGGCTACATTACAAAATATCAGGCTTAGCTATTACTTCTGATATCACTTCTAGAAAAAGTCAGTTCAATTTCTTTTTCATAACAGAGTGATATATTTTGGGTTTGGCCTAGTGAAGATTCTGAAAAGCTATAGCCAGCAGGACAAGCCCCTGCAGTGTAATTCTTCTCTTTGTACTTGGAAGGATATTGTGAATCGTGTAGTCTTTTATTTTTTTCTTCCTTCTTTTTTTTTTTTCTTCATTTTATCCATGATTAAAATACAAGCAAAATCTCTACAATTATTTAAATCAAAAAGCAGGTATATGAAAGCAATTATTGATCTCCATTTTAATATTCACTGGCATAATATTAGTAAAGAAACTGAAGACCTGAAATTCTGTGAAGGCTTAATTTGAGCCTCAGAGAATTGAAGAACTCAGTAACAAAGAAACTACTTTAGGAACTGAACTTTACTTTAAGATTGTATATTTGCATGCTTTTTCTCTCACTTCTGAAAGCACACAGTCAGAAGAAGATTAATGTATTGAGATAGGTAGATAACACTAACCATTTTTAAATAAATGTTTTTCATGGTTTTTAAAGCTTCAAACACCACATGCATCTTGAACAACTTGAGCAATGCTGTCTGAGTATTGTTTGAAAAACAACAAAACCCTTTCATCAGGATGACAGTCTGGAAAAAAAAAAGACAAATAATTCCTCCACACAGATATTTTGAAATACTGTGTTTTGATGGGTGAGATTAAGTGTTTTAGATGGAGGACACTTCTTGCTTAGAGGGACAGTGTCAACTTTAGCATCTTTTTGCTTAAATAAAGGCTTTGCTTTGGTGCTAAAAAACACCTTATACTCAGACTTGAATTCACAGTGTTTTCTCTCTCTTATTTTGCAATATGTTGCTTATTTTAATGTAATATTTTGAAAGCAGGGATGTTGACGTCTTTTCCTCTTTCTATTTAACTATTCCAATAGAATAAGAGCATATTAATAAACATTGCCCAGAGAGCATAATTTTTTAATTACCAGAGGGATCAAATTTTATATTCGTATAATGTCTTCCAGAATTTCGAATGATAATTGGATAAATTATCTCTTGTTTTATTAAATAAACCAGGTTTTAAATTCAACACACATTAGTACATATTTTACATGGTGACCTATTCTAGGGTCTCATTATCAACTTGGAAAAGTAGCATTGTAGACAATAGTTACATTTTTGTTTTTAAAAAGTCATCATTTGTTTTAAATCCTGTTACCAGCTTTGTCTCCAGTTGTACTAAACACACTGTTTTCAGATACCCCAGGTAGTGGAAGGATGGTGCTGTTAATATGACAGGAGTTAAGAGAGTTTGATTCGAGCATTTTGTTTTGTCACAGATGACTTTTGTGACATTAAGTAAGCTACTTTTCCTCCATTACTCTCAGTTTCATGCTAGAAATATAAGACAACAGGATGTTGCTCCTTTATTAGATTGTTGTGAGGCTATTGAAAGCCTAATCATTGCCCAGTGATGAAATCATTCAGCCAGGAGCAAATTAGTGGAAAGCCTGTTCCCTCATTTAAATTTGTTTTCATTGAATAATTGTCAAAGAATTAACTGAAGAGAAGGATCATGGCCCTCCAGCCAGCTGCAAGAGGGCACAGCTGAATCAGATTCTTCCCAGGCCAAGTGATTTCTGTTGGCAATTTTCAACTTTTCCTATGCAATACCTTAACCAGCAGATTTTTGTGCAAAAGTACCATCAATAATATATTTATGTTCTAATTTAACCCAGCTAGTGCAGGCTGACTGTTTGAACTAAAGACATTCATCATTTTGAGCTTCTTCTGTAATTTTGTAAATAAATAAAATACTGATTGCCTCTTAGGGCTTTCAAGAACATGGTTTCCCTAATTTTCAGAAAAAAATATTTTATCTAAACTTCAGAATATTTCTTTTGGGTCTGTACCAATTCATGTACACAAAGAAATGTCCATGAAGTCATTTCACTTCCTCATTTTAAATATCCACAAGAAGAATAATATCAAATGCTTGTGCACATAAGAACTTAGTTTTCATAAAGTCTTCAAATTCTTTTCTTAAATTAAAATAAAATTGAGAAAACTACACTTTCTACTTTGATGTATTTTTATCTACTAAGATATACATGAGATAGGGGTATATGATGAGTAATTTGCAAGGACTTTGAAGGCTTCACTTCTGTGTGTTCTAAGGATGATTATCAAGGAGAGAGGCTTATTATCTTTACACCCTGATTTCAAATTATTTTTGCTTACTATTTAAGTATTTTGTCAATAGTGTTTCTTTCTTCGAAAACACAGTACATGGAAAATTGTCTTTCTTAAATGAATATTTATTTCTCTTAGCTTTATTTGTTTTTCTTTCCTAATTAATACCTAACTCCTTGTGGGGCTTTCTAACTTGGCATATGAAAGTAAATATAGACTAGGTCTCGTTGACACTAAAGATAATTTCTTCTTTTAATTTTACCACATGGTAGGTGAAATTATGGCTCCATTCAAATAAATGAAAGAAATCTCATTAAGATTAATATAATATGAATTTCACCCATTTGTCTCCTAGTTGCTGCATAAGAGACAGATCTTTTACTTCTCTGCTTGTGGAAATATGATCAGGGGCTATACCTCAGTGTTTGAGCTTATCTTGCATGCATGAAGGAAGCTCTGAGTGCAGTCTTTTAGATTTCTTTAGGCTTGTCTGATGCTTTCTTCACCTGGGTGACAGCCACACATGAGACTCTCACTTCTTCACCTGGCACTGGTGTAAGCAGAAGGGATTAAGGTCTCTGTTCAAAATGCTTATGTTGTATGTTTCTCAGGACACATGTCTAGGACCATCTTTGTCTGCAAATACCTTGGAAGATAACAGCTGAAACCTGCATTTTTTGCTTATGCTATTGATCATGCCTAGATCGGAGTAACCTGGAGCTTTCTCCAGTGGCTTTGAACCAGAGTGAGACTTAAGCATGCAGCAGTTTTCTTGAGCCTTAATTTCTATTGGATGAAAAGAAGATGCTCCATCTGTGCTGGCAGGAAGCTATGGACTGCTTCTGTGTGCCTGAATGATTAAGGAAAGAAGGACCCCAGGATGCAACAGGTGTGTTTCAGTAGGACTTACAGAGAATTTCAAATGAGATGATTGCATATAACAGCATGTGGCTGCTTATGTCTTCAGAACACAAGGACATGCACTTGTCAGAAATTTGGTTAATATATAAATGAACATTTTAAAATAAAATAGATATATTTTTATGGTGCATACTATACTATACTTATGCAGACCATATTTAAATTGGGAGAGGGCTGTTTTCTTTGGTTGAGATGATTCTTTTTGGTTTTTTTCTCACATTTTAGTGTGGGTTTTAGAAGCTTAAACCTTTAGATGTAGGTATCAACTCAGGAATTCTAAACAGCGCCGTAAATATTTTTACTTACATTTATTAAATTACCAAATGCTTAGAAAACACTTGACTGGAAAAAGAACTGAGTCAACCTGTCCTGTAGTGGAGGGCAATTGCACCACATCTTATTAAGACCAGAAAATATGTAATTTGGAGGTGAACACTTCAATTTAACTCTTCCTGTAGAAATTTTACTATTATTTCAGTGAAGTATACATTAACATAATCCTTGCCAGAATGATTCTACATAGATCTTTGAGCATGATTTTTGCTCACATAGTTCTGCTCAGAATACAAATACTATTTAAAGGTGGGTTAAAAAGTTTGAGAAAATCACAAGGGATTTCCTTTTGATTTTATTTTAACTACTGTAGTCTGCGGACATTACATTCTTAGAATTATTAGAGGTGAGGTGCACAACCTTTTTATTCAGACTTGCATATCTTCTCATCATCCCTTAATAATGAGTAAATATCAGTGATCAACCCTCCATTTGCAACACTTTTTTCCAAATGTTTTTAGACAGAGCTATTCTCATTGTTTCTCTCAAAAGGTAGCTGCTTTGGAAAACTAATTTTTTAGAATTTTTATTTGCTGACTGTCTCTCTGATCTTTACAACACAATGAAATATACCTATTTTTCAAGGAACAAAAAGGTCTTATTTAGTTTCCTAATAAAAATACCCCCTAAAAGAAGGGAAAAAAAAAACCAACAAAAAAATCCCTCTATGATTTGATTAATTGCAAAGACTTTTCATTATAAATTTCTCATATTAAATTTTTAGAGATTTTTTTCCAGCCAGAATTCTACGATTCTTCCAATCATTTACAGCTAATGCAATTGACATAAAAAGAAAGCTTTTCGTCTGAGTAGTTCTACATAATCAAATAAAACAGGTCACGTTCATAAATTTTGCAAAAGTACTGTCACAGTACTGCACATCAGGAGAGGTGTAAAATATTATTGAACTGTTAAAACAAAAACAGGGAAATTCTCCTCAAATGTAATGTCCCTTGGCAAGTAGCATGATATCAAAACTTGTTTAAATATTTTGAAATGTTGGCAATCTCATAATGTATTATTGGAACCTATTTTGAGATTCATGTTTCTGATGGGTGGTGAACCCATTTCCTGAGAATTATTGTTTAAAAGCCTCTCACTTACGTAAAGTAACATAAAATGATAATAGCCATAAAAATACTTGGAGCTATCTCTACCTTAAGAAAAGGTTCTGGTCCTGAAATGAAGAAATACAGAGAAAGAAGGAATGCCAGGGAGAGATGAATTTAACTTTTTCCTCTTTACGTAAAATAACAAGAAGAGAATTATGTTTTTCTCAAATTCATTAATAGATTAGAAATTATATATAAATACTGATTTTAAGGGCAAGGAGTGGCTTTGAATGAAAAGTGGGGGCAGGTTTTTTTTTTTCCCTGTAGTTATTTTTACACAAATTAGGATAAAAGAAATATTAAACTCGTTACATCTTCACAGATTTGAACCTGGTTTTACCATTTCTTTATAATCAGAAAGGAGAGATTTGTAGCTGAATGTTAAAACTGTAACATAATCACCTCATTACAAGACAGGCATTTTAAAAGAAATGCATATACCAAGACTCGTGGTAAACCAGCAAATATTAGCAATACTGACATAAACATAATATTAAGAATCTGAGACAGGATTTCTAGCATCTCACATTGCCAGGGAACCTCCTTCCATCTTTATCACTGTCAAGGCTAAGGAGAGCGTTCGCAGTTTGGTTCTCATCAGCGCCACCAACTCTTTGTGTGGAGGTCATTGCTGAATGGCAACCAAACGGCAGCAACACTGAACAGCTGTCTCAACAGCTTTGCCAGTACAGGGGGTGAGAGAAGGTGAGAATTGAAACCTAGGTCTCCTGGACGCTGTGCTACTGAATACCCCTTCTCCCTCCTTTTTTTTCGGTTTTGTTTTTGTTTATTTGTTTGTTTGTTTTGCTTGGGGTTTTCTGTTTGTTTTGGGGTTTTGGGGCTTTTTTGTTTGTTTGGTTTGGTTTGGTTTTTTTGTTGCTGTTTTTCTTTCTCTAATCAGTTTCACTGAAAGTTTGCTAGGCTTCAAGTGTGAGGCTGATATTGCCAGGTCATTTAGCTGCTTGTCAAACACTACAGAGCGTAAAACAAATCTGCAGAGGCCCCAGAGTATATAAATGCATTTTCTAGATGGGGCCAACATGTTTTTATCACATGTAACATCTGACTGAGGAACTGCCTTCTACAAATATTTGATGCAAATGAGAGCATGCTCTCACATGAGGACTCCTGCTGATTTTTTGTGAGAAATAATGATTTGCAGCATTGAGACTGTTCTGTGGACAGTAAGGCTCAGCTGGAAGCTTGTCACAGTCAGTTCTAAATTTGTGCAACATAGAACTCAGTCTGTATATTTTCTACAGCTTCACATTTGGCTTGAGGTCGTGTTTTTAGCTGGTTGTTTGAAATTGGTGCAGTAGTATTCTTCATTTATCAATTTATTTAACCAAGGAATGTCACGCAGTATTGATTTTTTTTTGTTGCCTTTTTTTTTTAATTTGCCTAAATATTTAGCCTATTTATGCTTTAAGTATTCTATGCCAAAGCTAATTGAAAAATTAAAGCTTCAGTGTTTTAATTCTATAAGTTGAGAGTTTGAGTAGCTCATGTGTACTTAGCAGATAATCTCTGAACTGGAAAGATGCTGAGGCGGACTTACATATGGCAACACCAGAGCATGTTATGTGCATTTTAGCACTTGAACAGCTCTCATTCAGGCACTCACAGGATAACATGTTGAATCCATTTCTTTGTGAAAGCTGGTCTTGGAAAGGAAGGGATTTTAATTGAATGTGTGTGTTGAGGAGGATGAGTACCGGACGGCTGAAATTAAGTTTGTCTGTAACCTTCAAGGCAGTATGCAAACTAATGAGATGTGGAATTGCCACTACATCTGTTACCATTTGGTCGCATTTAAGATAAACACTTAAAAAAAATATTCCTATTATGGAACCCTATTTGCTGAAAATAATGTAATTTGTGCATACACATTCATGCTGTGTATTTAGTGCTTGAGGAAAGCAACTAAATTGGATACTTTTCTGCTCCTTTATATTAATATTTAATTAAAAGCTCAAGATGCTCTTTTTTGACAGATATTCTTTTAGCCACAGGAAAAATATATCTACAGTAACACTTTTTTTGTTCGATCTCTTTTTTTTTGGGTCAACTTACTTTCATACACAGACACCCACAGAAACTGCATTGCATGATAGAGACATAATACTGTTAGCAATTTTTGTGCTTGAGGCCAGGGAAATTGTTTCACACTTGCTTTTGACTCCAGATCAAGAACTGTAGCTGTAGCATGACAAAAATAAAAACAGAGAAAAGGCTTTGAAGGTTTCAGATGCTGAAATTCATAAGTCTGGCTTGTTAAAGTGGTTACTTGTTCACAGTAGCATTTATTGCCTTGCTAATGATCTTCTGGTTGGGATGCATCCAGACACTGTATCTGATACAAAAGTTTGAAATTTCACAATAAACTGTTTCATTAAGATGCTGGGGGAGGAATGGG